>JXCR01119530.1:28866-75265 GCA_002079205.1 Phalaenopsis hybrid cultivar | reverse complement strand
ATTTTTAATTAATTAAATACTATTTGGAATCATTTGATTCTTCATGCATATTGACACATCACCTTGACTTGAAATTTTGACATATTGTAGCCTCTGTAAGGGGAAACATTATCTGATTTTTCCAAAGTCAGATGAGGTTCCTATACAGAGATCCATATTTTGCAAGTTTTTTTACATCATTTCCTTAAAATAGTCATGGAAATTAGCATATTGATTAGAAAATTCTAAGAAAATTTAGGAAGGTCCACCATGGCTAGAGAAGCCTTTTGAAATAATTTCATGGGTCACATTCAAAATACCCTTAAATTTTACAAACACTAAATCACTAAGATAATTAATTTTGGAAAATTTAAACATTCAAATGACTTGATTTTTGATCTCCACTGTGATTTATGATCCAAATAACTCATCATAAAAATTTTAAAATATTTTGAGTTCATTTCACAACTTAAGTTGATTTTTAAAGATAAATACCATTTTTGGCATTTAAATGATCTTTAAAAATCAAAATATAACTCAAAAAATTATGAAATTTAGTTTTTTGANGTGTGTGTGTGTGTGTGTGTGTGTGTGTGTAAATATATATACAGGATGGTGGCGGCTAGACCTAGCTGCGCTCTGCTAGAGTTTTGGAGGTGATGGAGCTTCTTAGAGTAGTGGTGGTGCTGGATAAAGAAGCTTGCTTTCTCTTCAAGGGGTATTTAAGGTTTGTGGAATTGTTTGTGGTCTTGCCCGAGAAGATTTTTGTTGAACAGGATTACTGTTCCATTGATTTGCTGAAGTTGTTGTTATTCTCTGCTCTTTGTTTGGAGTTTTGTCCTTGGTGTTGTATTGGTCCTTTCATCCTTTCTGTAGCTTTTTCGTTTTGTGCTCATTTTGCTTTTGGATCCCTGCTACTGTTTTCATCCTGTTTCTGATCTTGGGTTCTTTGGGTTGTGTTTCCCTAATGGCCTTTCCCATTGATGCTGGTACCAATGCCCAAAGGACGAAGGCAACCTTTGCTGATGTTCTTGGAAGTGGTTTTGAAGAGCCTAAATCCTTTGACCACTTGGTTTTCCCACAATGTCTCCATGATGCTGCTGCTGAGAGGGTGTTTTTCCCCTTTGTCAATCTTTTAGGTTGGAAGGAAGGGGAATCTGCCATCATTTTTTCTCCCCAGGAAATCTATGAACTTAATGAAACAGTTAAGTTTACTATGGTGGGTAAGTTTCAATATGGCCATCCTAAGATCGACTTGATAAGGAGGTACTTTGTGGATTTGAAACTTACACGAGCTTGGAGGCTCAGTTTAATAGATGGAAGACACCTTCTGATTTCCTTATTTAATGAAAAAGATTATGCAAGGGTGTTTGCAAAGCAGACTATGATCATTAATGGTGTCCCAATGAAATTGCTGAAATGGAATCCAGAGTTTGATACCACAAAGGAACCTCTTTTAATTCCAATGTGGTTCAAGTTCCCTAATTTAAAATTCAGTATTTCCATCAGAATGTGTTGTTCAACATTAGTAGAGTGCTTGGTTGCCCCCTGAAAATTGATGCCCTCACATATAATGTGGCAAGACCAGCTGGAGCTAGAGTCCTGGTTGAGAGGGACATTACTTTGCCTGATATTAATATAGTTTGGATTGGAACTACTGAGGATGGTTTCTGGCAGAAGATAGTTGTGGGACAAAAGCTTGTCTATTGCCAACATTGTAAAATGTTTGGACATAGTGTGGAGAAGTGTTATAGACTGCACCCTCCAAATAAAAAAAGAACTCCAAGGACTAAAATAACTAATTCCAAGCTAGTTGGGATAGTTGTTGAATTGGTTGGGGGTGTTGATACTACTGATGTGGAGGTAAATAACAAATTTGAGATTGTGCCAAGTATTAATGCTGGGGAGCAAGAGGATGAACTATGCAATAACAATAATTTAAAGGGAAAGATAATACAAGATGACAGCTTATTAAACATAAACCCTTCTAGGGTTGAAGATCATACTATCAAAAGTTTGGCAGATGTTCTAACAGAAGATTGGCAAGTCCAAAGTAGCCATAAGAAGAAAAAAGTAAAGTTGAAAATAAATAGTTTATGGAGGGACCTTCTATTGTCGACCACCTTCCTAGGACTAGGGGGAAAGGGAGGAAATTTTCTCAATGATTAAGTTCCTTGTTTGGAACATTAGGGGTATTTCTCACCCCTTTTGTCTAAAGAGATTAAAAAAATTGGTGAGAATTCATGAAGTGTGGTGTTTAGCCATTCTTGAACCATTGGTAACTAAAAATTCCCATAAAATTTAGAAAAATTTCCCTCAATTTGATCATTTCTCTAATACTAATAACAAAATCTGGCTTTTTGCTAGAGCTGAACTTTAGTGGTCTGTGTTGTTAAATCATTCCCAATTTCTTCACATCCAATTCCATATTGGTGCTCATATTGGATATGCCACCTTCATTTATGCTAGCAGTTTTGCCTTTAGTCAATCCACCTTATGGATTGAGTTAACTCAAATTGGTCAGTCTCTGAACTCTTTTTGGATTTTGGTGCCATTCAAATTCAACTGACAAATTCCCCAGGGTTCCCTGAGCTCCTAGCCACCTACTCTAGTCGGCCGTCTAGCATAGTGGCCGGAAAAGCTCAAAACCGAGAGCCACCCCCATGGCACCTCACCCAAATCAAATCTAGAGGCCAACTCATCCAAATCAAGTTGAAGAGCTCCTATTCCCTCCAAATAAGCACCACAATGCACCCAAACATGTGCCCTGAGAGCCACCCCATGGCCATTTCTATAAAAACTCACCTCCATGGCCATGGGAGGTGTGCTAAGTTTTTCTCAAAGAGAGCCTCCCAAATCACTCACAAAGCTTCCTTGAGATCTCCAGAACCCATTCCAATCACTCAACTGCCTTGATTCCCCCTTTATAACCCTAATTTTGAGCTTAAAAATTAGGGCAGAAACAGGATATCTCTCAAAACTCCACCAAACTTCAATTGCTTGTGCCCACACCTTCACAACAGCAAGAGAAGACAAAGCCCCATAAAATTACCCTCTGAAGTAGGCTCCACCATAGCTCTAGACCACTACCCGAAATCGAGCTTGGTCGAATTTATACATGGGCCTTACACCACAGCAAGAGGCTTAATCCCTATCTTCCTTGGACCCCAACAATTGTGTCGACCACCTCTGATTGAAGCCTCCCTTTTAAGAGCAAAGGTATAAAACTTCTCCTCCTCTCGGGCCTATATTGATTCTCCATTTACTTGAGCTTGATTTCATGACACATTAACCGTATGGATATGTTCGTCTCACTAAGATGAGCACTTTAAAAAACAATTACACTTAATTTGGTTGAGAAATGAGAGAGATCATAAACCTTGAAGGTGGACGGCTCTCGACCTAAGCCATTGGGGACGATGAGCACGCGTCGTCTTATCGCGCGTGTATTAAATTGATGGCCAATATGAAGCTAGACAACGCTTCTTTACATAAACAGCGGGATGCGTGGCTGCTGGCATGGACGGTGACTTCAAATAGGAGTGCACTGCATTGAGTTTCTGAGCTGCCTAGGATCTACATGGTGCCGCGTGGATAACTAGAAAAATAGAGCTTTTTCTATTTATTTAAACTCCTTAAACTTCAACAATAACAAAAAATAAAATAAAAATACCCTCTTTCTAAGTGAACAAAGGACAGTAATGGTGGAATAAATTTCAAGTCCATTTGATGCATAAAATATTTTTAATTAATTAAACACTGTTTGAGAAGTCCATTTGATGCATAAAATATTTTTAATTAATTAAACACTGTTTGGGATCATTTGATTCACCATGAATATTGATGCATCACCTTGGCTTGAAATTTTGGCATGTTATAGCCTTTGTGAAGGGAAACATCCTCTGATTTTTCCAAAGTTAGAGAAGGTTCCTATACAGAGATCAATATTTTTCAAGTACTTGCACATTATTTCCTTAAAAAAATCATGGAAATTAGCATATATATTAGGAAGTTCCAAGAAAATTTTGGACGGTCCACCATGACCAGAGAAGCTTTTGGAAATAATTTCATGGGTCAAGTCATTTAAAATGCACTTAAATTTTTGAAACACTAAATCACAAAAATAATTAATTTTGGAAAATATAAACATTTAAATGACTTGATTTTATATCTCCACTGTGGTTTATGATCCAGAGAACTCACTATAAAAATTTCAAAATATCTTGAGTTCATTTGATAACTTAAGTTGATTTTAAAAGATAAAGACCATATTTGACATTTACATGATTTTTAAACAAATCAAAATATAACTCAAAAAATTATGAAACCTAGTTTTTTGAGTTCTCTGTGATCAGGGATATTTTATAGAAATAAAATAATATTTAGAATAAAAGGTCGTTTTTTAGCCTATTTTAAATATTAAAAAATTCATAAAAAACACAAAAATAAAAAAAATCATGGAAATATTCTAAATTGCTTCCTAATTACATAGGTACAATTAGAATATTCTTCTTGATTTTCAAAATAAAGATATTGAATTTCAATGCTAAAAAATAATTTTTAAAGGCTAAAAATAATTTTTCACTAGAATAATACCAATAAATCAAAGAAAAATCAGAAAAAAATGAAATTTGCTCCTCTAGGTTCTCTAACATCAGAGAGATTTTCTAAAAACACAAAACCTAATTTTAATCATTTAAAATATATTTTTTTATTAAATAACCCAGAACTTAAAATATTTCTGATAAATCACAGTGAATTCAAAAAAATCATGAAATTTGGTACAAAGGCTTCCCTGATCTAGGTCTATCTCCAGTAAAAATTTCCAAGGATTAAAATTTACCTTTGTCAAGTTAGGAATTTTCTTTGAAAAATCCTATTTTTGCATGAAAATAATTATCTAAAATAAATTAAATTCCAAAAAATCACATTTTCTCCTTTGATGTCTTTATTGACCCATGAATGAGGTAGGATAAAAATTTCAAAGTCATTTGAATTGAATTTGATAAATTATAAAGTGTAAGAGCCTTAAGGGAAAATATGTAATTTTGGAAATTTAGTCTTAATTAACATTTAGGCTTAAGTCAAGGAGGGAAATGGGCAACCTATGATCTTAATCAATTTATTTGATGTTTGGAACACAAGGGGTTAATTGGTAGAAGCCAATCTCACTTTCTTAATTAAGTTAATAAATTTCAAAATTATTAAAATATGGAAGTTTATTAATAATTTCACTTTCTTAATTAAGTTAATAAATTTCTAAATTATTAAAATTTGGAAGTTTATTAAAATCAAATGATCCTGGACTTAGGGGTATGAATTTTGAAGTCAATAATTAATCAATTTAATACCCCTTTATTGAATTATCTTGGACTTAGGGGTATGACTTTTGAAGTCAATAATTAATCAATTTAATACCCCTAGTTTGATTTTCAAATAAAAATTCAAATTTTGAATCCTCACCACTTAAAGCTTAACCATTTTAAAACTAATTAAGACACTCACCTAGCTCTTAAGGGCTTAGTGGTGACTTAAGCCAAATGAGGATTAAATAAATAAACATAACATAATCACACATCGTTGAAATACCACTAAGCCTAATTAAAAAAAATGGCTAAGTGTTCGGGTTACACCAACTTGCCCTTTAAGGAAATTCACTAACATAATTTTCAAATTAAATGATAAATGATAATTACCGCTTTCTTAGGGATAATTAAGACATCAATGTTCACTTAGCATTAGAAGTACTCATAGGATGAACCATTAAACAACATAATAAGTTTAAATGGACTCAAGGCTTTTCACCAGTTGGTGAGGGGACGCATCGACCTGCTTCCTCCTCCTAAGTTGTTGGATACCTCAGAGTTCTATTAAACTTAATATACTTTACTCAATGAAATCATCCTTATTTAAACTTTTAAGGACTCACCAAAATACAACATAGAGTTAAGAAAACCACCAGAACTTTACTTTTCCTGCTCTTCATAGATGCCCTCACATGCATTTTTAAGTTTCAGGTGCTGGAATGAGAAGACTCGCCAGGTACGCTTTTACAGTTTCTAGTACCGTCTTTCTTGTGCCTTTGCCGTACATCCTTTATGCTTACATTATTTCCCTTTTATACATGCATTTACCTACATGTATAAAACAACATAAACTTTCATGTTAACCAAAAACAAAGGCCAAAACCAAAAACAAAAATCCAACTAAGATAAAATCCACCACCACAACTTTCAAAATTGCAAAATTTAATCACAAACATCATATAAAACCACAACTTTAACTTAATTAAGATGTCTCTATTTGATGATCGACTAAAACTAAAATCAACCAAGATAAAATTCACCCCCACAACATTCAAAATATAAAACAATTCACACAAACATCACACAAAACTACAATTGCAACTAAATTAAGATGTCTCTATCGAATGATCGGGAATCCCTCAGAGGAGGTAACCTATGGTTGCTAACGCGGCTTCCCACGGTTTAAATAAAATTATGGAACTAATTAAGTTGGGTTTTCATTTGGACTAAGTAAATAGTGGTACCGGAACAGGAGATCCGTAGGATCATAACTGGCCCTCATAAAATTTAAAGAACTTCAACCATAAGGCCACCTGATTTGACATTATAACTTTACACAGTAGAAAACTCAAATTCGTTGCAGTGAGAAACTTGGAGCTAGCATGGTGGGCAGCACGGTCATCTTCAACAGCAAAACATGTCTTCCTCATCTAAACAAATCTTCTTTCCCTACACTTAAACAACAAAAGCTATAGGAATTTTAGGTTGCTTGCTTATGCAATGTAAATCCTCACATCATCTTTATGCCTTTGCATAGCCCTGCTATACAATATAAGCCTTAACTCGTCTTAGGATTCCGAGGTTGTCGTTTGTCAAGACCTAAATCCTCATATCTTCCAGGATATTTGTGTAATTGTTTCACACAAATATAAGCCCTAACTAATAAAATTGGCAGGATGAAACACTCAAAATTTTCTCCTCTAAATTGAAACCAAACATTAGGATAGCTTGGGAAGTCACTGAGATTCTCCTCTATACTTCTCCTCAAAGTTGAAGCCAAACATTAAGATAGCTTGGGAAGTCACCGAGGTTCTCCTCTATTTCTTCTCAAAACTGAAGCCAAACATTAGGATAGCTTGGGAAGTCACCAGGGTTCTCCTCTGAACCATGACATCCCCTAGTTCTTCCTCCTTTGGATTCTACAATAAAATGTTCCAAATTTGAACCATTCCCCTTTCACACATCTACTTCTGATTTCATTGAATAGTCCTACCCTTTGAAATTCCTTGAACATAATATTTTTTGATTTTTATCGAGAGCGTCTTAAGAAGTCCTACCCTTTGAAATTCCTTGAAGATAAATTTTCTTGATTTTTATCAAGAGTCTTCTTAGGTGACTTTTGGTCATTTAAGATGTAATTAACTATAGGGGCTTGCCCTTATAGGAAGCATGTTCGAACCCATATATAAACTATTTAATCAATAGGGGCTTGCCCTTATAGGAAGGATGTCCGAACCCAGCTTAATATAAACCCTATTTAATTCCTATATTAAATAGGGGAATTTGTCGGCAAATACAAAGGTTTCGCAGACCAAACGGACGTCATATATTCCTTAATTTATTTGATTGAGCCTCATCCCTCAAGTCTTGTGTTTTTCTTCGGGATAGATACAAGATTTGAGGTACAATGCTCTTTCATTTTTAACTATGAAAAATATGGGGGCAGTTCGATTTTATACTTCAACGTCCTTCCGAAGCGGGCAATGGGATTTCGATTCCGGCGACCGACAGCTTCTTACGGGAAACACTCCCCCAAACCAAACCCACAAAAATAGCGCCGACAATTTCAGAACTTTCTTGAACATAATTTGAATCTTCCTTATAAAGATCCTCGCATTGATCTAATTCCTCTTCTTGCTCGTGTTCCAAATATTTGATTTCAAATTTTTCTTCATAATTAGTTCTAAAATGACATTCACTCATATATCTTAAAACATTCATTCTATAACATTCATCATCTCTACCTTTTACAGGATATTTCATTGATCTTAAAATATTGAAAGTAATTGTTTGATCAATGACATGCATTGTTAATTCTCCCTTCTACACATCTATCATTGCTCTTCCTGTGGCTAGGAAAGGTCTCTCTAAAATGATAAGTATCTCTTTATCTTTCTCCATATCCAGCACAATGAAATCAACAGGAAAGATAAATTGATCCACTTTCACTAGGACATCTTCTATAACTCCTTTAGGGTACGTTATTGAATAATCTACTAACTGCAGAGTTACAGTAGTAGGGGTTATTTCTCTTAATCCCATTCTTTTAAATATTGATAATGACATAAGATTAATTCTTGCACCTAAATCACATAAAGCTTTTCCATAAAATATGTCTCCTATTGCACATGGAATAGTAAAGCTACCAGAATCTTTAAGTTTTTCAGGAAGCTTTTACTGAATTATATCACTACACTCTTCACTAAGTGTGACAGTCTCATTATCATTAAATTTCCTTTTCTTATTGAGAATATCCTTTATAAACTTTACATAGTTTGAAATTTGTTATAAGGCTTCAACTAATAGGAATATTAATTATAAGCTTCTTAAATATTTCCAGAAATTTTGAAAATTGCTTATCCAACTTTTGTTGACAAATATTAATTGTAAGCTTCTTAAAAATTTCCAAAAATTTTGAAAATTGTTTATCCAACTTCTATTGATGAAGTCTCTGAAGAAATGGAGGTGGTGGTTTTTTCAAGTCAATTTTCAGTGGATAAATACGTCTTTCTGAACCTTTCAGAGCGTCTTCTTTTGGGTCTTCAATTTATTCTCTCTCTACTTCAATTTCTTTTTGACCTGCCTTCCAACTCTCTTTCGCTTCTAAGTTGAATGGCTTTTACTTGCTCTTTATTCTGGTCTTTCAGATTTGTTTCAGTATTACTAGGAAGTGTTCCTTGGGATCTATTACTTAATGAATTTACGATATGTCCAAGTTGATTCTCAATATTTCTAACTGTAGCTCCTTGACTTTGTAACTGATTTCTCATTTGTAACACCACTTCTTCTATAGATAGCTTCTTGTCCTTAAGTTATGGATTATTATTGAAACTTGCAGGATTTGTAGATCTATTATTATTATTTTTTTGATTGTTCCAGTTTCCCAATGGGCCTACTTGGTTGTTCCCCCATTATTGTTTACTACCATTTGAAGTATTATTCCAGTTAAAATTAGGATGGTTCTTCCAACCAGGGTTATAATAATTTGAATATGAGTTATTTGGCTTATTATTTATGGCATTCAAAGTTTCTAATGATGCTTGAGAATCTACCATTTGCCCTAATGAATTCTCTTCAATCATAGAAATTGGGTGAGAAAAATTCATTCAAAATTGGTCTAGCTTCCTTAAAATTGCAGCAGCTTGATTTGCTAACTTAGTAAATGCATCAGATTCATGAATATTGGCTACTTTTTTAATATTTACCCTCTCAAAATGGCCATTAAAAATTATTGATAGTCATTTCTTCAATTAAAGCATAAGTGTCATGAAATGGTTTTAACATTAACGAACCACCACCAGCACCATTGATAATAGATCTAAGAAACCCAGCTATTCCATTATAAAAAGTTTAAATTATTAACCAATCTTGTATAGAATGGAGTGGACACTATCTAATGGGATCTTTAAATCATTCTCATTCTTCATAAATAGGTTCTCCTTCAAAATGATTAAAAGATGTAATATCATTTCTAAGCTTCGCAGTATTTTATGGTGGAAAATATTTAGTGTTGACCTCACTTTTGGTTTAGATTTAGTTTTTCCTCTTTAATTGCATAAGGTCTAGCCATTAGAAAATATAAACTCCTCCTTGCTCAACTTGAAGTTCTACATATTGGTCCTAACCGCTAGCACTCAATAGGCGGGGTCAGTATGAGGAAGCTCGAGATGAGCTCCCATAGGACTGTCTGACCTTAGGGTTAGCCCTAGGAGTTGTTCAGGAGCTGGTTTACTCACCTACACTCACTCTCACCCACAATCAGTCACAACCGTAAACCCAAATTTGTTGACTTTGATCCCTTGATTCTTTTGGGAAACTCATGTAGATCGTCCCCTAAACCCACGAGCCCTAGGCTAGGGTTTAGATAAGACCAGTACATAGAGGACACAAATGGGAATTCTGTTGGTCCATAGTTCACATATGGTGGTTGGCTTCCCAATTCTACCAAAAATACCCAACTTGGCCTTTTTACCCTAAATTCATCCAAATTACCTAAATGCCCTTGAAACCTTAAATTTGGCCAAAAATTCCCAAATTCACTCAAAATACCAATTTTTTTTCAAAAATCATTTCAAACCATTTCAAATACCCAAATTACCCAAAATCTCCCAAAATTCCTAAATTACCAAAATACCCCCAAAATTGCCAAAATTATAAAATGACCCTTGGCACCCAAAACTTTCCCAAAACCTCCAAAATCACTTCAGATATCTCCAAAACCAATTTGAACCCTTCAATTGAATCCAATTTTGCCAATTTGACCATTTTGACCAAAACCCCCCAAATTGCCTTTAAAGGCCCAATTTCCCCAAATTTACCTTAAGTTTCCATCAATTGGTCGCAATTTCCCTCAATTTTAATTCCAAACTCAAATTCACTTTCATATGACCAATCTAAACCAAATCCAAGCCTAATTGGCCCATTCTTTGAGCTCAATCTTGATCTAAGTCAAGCTCCCAATTTTAGCCCTTTGCTTAATCCCACCAAATTAAATCTCATAGCCTACTTAATTAGCCCCAATTTCGATTATTAAACTATTACAACACTTCTACACACCAAAAATGACCTTCATTTGGCCTTGGTGAAGCCTCAATTTCATTTAAATTCAACCCAAGTCCAAAAATCCCCAAATTTTCCCCAAATTGGCTGTCTCCAAATTCCACCAAATTGAATGCCTTAACCCCAAAATTGGCACCCAATTTATGTTGAAAACTCTTCATGACAATTGTATAGACTATTTTCAATAATTAATTTGAACCTCACCCAAACTTATCCCATCCTAGACCCAAGTCTAGTCCAACATACCCAAATTGACCAAAATCCCAAGATCCTTCAAATTGAGCTTCCAATTGGACTCAAAATCATTTCACTACTTCACCAAAAATCTTCATGAACATCATCCATACAATTTTGATTAATCAATTGGGCTAAAATTCATTGTTAACCTAACCCAAACCCAACTCTTAGCCATTTGGACCCAAATTAGACCCATGCACCAAATTTAACTTAGTCATCTCAAAGCCACCAAATTAATGACTCCACAACCACTAAGTACAATCTATTGACCAGGAAAAACCCCTCGGACCAGACATGGTGAGCTATGGACCATTGGATCCCTAAATTAAGGGATTTATGCCCATTTATGGGCCTTAACCAAAAATCTCTCGCATCATCACTGTCATTGAGGGTTAACCATAATTAACCCTCCCACTAGCTCAACCGACCTTCTGTCGACCTCCCCTAGCCCTACCAGTCGGCTAGTGGTTGGAAAACACCAAAATTGAGAGCCTCAAGCCAAAATTCAAACCCTAACTTACCCATTTGAGCTAACCAATTCCAATTGGTTTTAGCACCTCAAAACCCTCCACCTAAGCACCATTTTGCACCCATCAATTGGCCATGACAACCACCCTAGGTCATTTTATTTAAACCTCACCTCCATGGCCAAAAAAAGGAGAGCTAAAATTTTCTTAAGGAAACTCTTCCAAATTACTCTCAGAGACTCCCTAATACCTCCTCAGTTCAGGCCCACCATTTCCCCCTCTGATCTCTTATCCCAAAACTGCTTATATGCAACAATATAACAATAATTCTGATTATATTTTTTCACTTATATTTTCTTATTTTGCAACAAAACCAAAAACATGATCCTTAAGAAAAATAAGAATTTAACTTTTAATTTATATATATTGGGATACTAAGCAAGTTAATGTATCGTTATCAAGTAATATAGGACTTTTTGATTAAGACCTGAATGTCAAACCCATAGGGAAGATATGCAATATGCACTTTTTAGAAAACTTTTTATTTTTAAAAAGATAATTATTTAAACTAAAAGATGTTTTCGCAGTAAAGAAAGTTTAAATATTTTTGGTAATTTTAATATTTTGACAAAAACTGTATTTTCACAGTAAAGAAAGTTTAAATATTTTTGGTAATTTTAATATTTTGACAAAAACAGAAAAAATTTAAAAAGATAACTCGAGTTTTGGTAGAAGAAAAACACTAAGTATGAAAATGTCTTCTCCTTGTCATGAATCAGTAATAAGTATTGGAATTCTGTTGNAGACTTTGGTCATTTAAGATGTAATTAACTATAGGGGCTTGCCCTTATAGGAAGCATGTCCGAACCCAGCTTGATATAAAACCTATTTAATCCTTTATAATAAATAGGGGAACTTGTCGGCAAATACAAAGGTTTCAAAGACCAAACAGACATCATACTTTTCTTAGTTTATTTTATCGAGCCTCATCCTAATATCTTGTGTTTATCCTTCAGGATAAATACAAGATTTGAGGTACAGTGATTTTTAATTTTAAACTATGAAAAATATGGGGTCAGTTTGATTTCATACTTCAACGTGCTTCCAAAGCGGGCGACGAGATTTCAATTCTGGCGACCGGCAGCTTCTTATGGGCAACTCCCCATAAACCCCTAAAATAGCGCCAACAGCTTCGGGCGACTCCACCAGGGACAAGCTTTTCTTTCCATACAAATCAGGAAATGTTATCTCGACACATCGGTAATGTGTCCATGCCCCTCTAGGACAAAATTACCCTTCTTCCATTGACATATGTTACCCATTTTTGTCTTGGAATGGTATAATCAACTCCTTGGACTTCAAGACTAGCTGTTCAACCATTTTTGAACAAAGGGGTTCAGAAGGCCATTAAGGACTCTTTAAATTTTTAAAATGGGTCGGACCCCCAATAGGTGTGTCGGTGGACTAGTTCCACCTGGGCATTTTCTGCCACTAATTGGGTCCCGCACTGGGTCCTAAAATATTTCACATCTCCCTTCCAAATTTAATTTGTTATTCTGTAAATAAAACCAAATCTTGTTGTGCTGCACGCACTTTGAAAGTTTCTTGCATTAATTAAATTGTACACCCCTTTATTTTTTTTAAATACCCATAAATTAAGATCCGCCCGATATACAGATCAACCTCTATTTTCAGTGCTTGCACTAAAGATTACGTGGTTTTTGGCCATATAGCTGACCCTCAAATTTGTTGTCTTTTAAAGCATGCTACGATGACCTACCTGAAGCTGACTTTTTCGTGCAACTTGCCGGCAAGTGACGAAGCCCACAACATCGCTCCTACCATCAAACTTGGAGCCGTATTTAAAGATCTCGAGGTCATCTCGAGAAAGCCCCGTTTGTGGTAATGAAGATCGCTGCTCCGAAAATACAAGAATCATCTGCAGAATTCCGTTTGAACTGCCTTCAGGATTTCCTTGCCTACAAGAAGGCTAAAGCTGCTATGTCAACGGAAACCTGCTATCCCCACTACTGCTAAGGGGAAGGAAGTGATGATTGTTGAAGATCCGATTGAGGGATTAAATTTCCCACCACCCTTGTCTAAAATCGGGTCAAGCTTAAGGACTGTACCACTGACCCGAACTCAAAGGAGGAACCGCAACAGAAGAGTTCGAAGGGCCATTAAAGCCCGGGCTCTTGAGGAAACACCAGTTGAAGAGGAACCTCATCAAGACGAAGAAGTGCTACCGGAAATTTATCCACTCCTACGAGGGAGTAGATTCCATCCTCTGACAGGTACTGATGGATATGAGAGTATCCGGAGGATCGCTACCGCATTGCCATCACTTCATAGACATAGCGAGGAGGAAAAGAAGTTCACTCCTATCACTCAAGTTAGCGCAGTTTTTAGAAGGCTTGCTACCAAAGAAGGATTTTCGGTTTGCGAGTTACTTAAACAAGTAGGAGATGCATTTTCCCCTCGCGTGAAAAAGGAAATTTTGATAGGCGTCAAATCAACCAAACAGTCCTGTAAGGCTACTGGAGCACCGCCTACTCGTATCCTCTTTTGGTTCTGCTTAGGGAACATAGTTGATACCGCAGTGATTTTTACTGATCATACTGCCACCAAGACCACAAATCGTCGACCGGTTAAGTCAAGACTGGGTCCAAAGATTTTACCCGTCATTCCTACAATCCCAGAGATAAAGACAATAAGATTACCTGACACTGTAGTTGGTCTACACCACGGGGAGCATACCTTCCCTCAACATACCGATGTTTCTACTAAGAAGCCCCTTCCTAATACATTATCATCGAAAAAGAAGAGGGTATGGGTACTCACGGTCGTTGCACGAATACACTTCAATGAGCCTACAGGACAGGAAGTAAAACCAGTGCTTGAAATATCTGACATCGTTGCGATAATAGCCAGCAAGATGGAGGAACAAGTAGAGGATATCCACCAGGGTCCTCCAAATCTTAAAGCAATCAAGGAATCCATAATTGAAGAGAAGGTTGATGAACTCAGGATTGAGATTTCCGATTTAGCTCGAGAGCACGGAGTTTCCGTCAATAGTGACAACGAAGATTTTAATTACAATGATTACTTGGACGAGGATTTCATGGATGTCCATGTATTCAAAACTAGAGCTACCACATCTCTGCGCTAGGCTCAACCTCACACCGAAGAGAATGTCGTACATGAGTTGCGTAGGGTTATTCTCCTAAAAGATGAGCAAGTCAGTCTACTGGAGAAAAGAATAGAAGAGATGACTGTAGGTATGACCGCCATGGCCACCTTTCATGGGCAATCACAAGCACCGAGATTGGCTTCTCCAGAGATTATTCAGCCAAAAATCATACACATCACGGATGAAAGAAGAGACGCTACTTCAGCAGACAAAGATGAACAACCAAAGAAAGATTCTCCATCAGATGCCATGCCAGAAAAGGAATTCAAGCAAATGGTTGAACAACTACGGGACGCCTTAGCCCAATCTAAGGTCGGTGCATCAATTTTAAGGGTAGACCTTGCCCAGAGGAGTTCGATGCCGTATCTTTCCTTAAGGGTTTTGTGGTCCCAAACTTCAAGATATTCGATGGGACTGGAAATCCCAGACAACACATAGCACATTTCTAAGCCAGTTGTTGCAACACGAGGAATAATGAAGCTCTACTTTGCCAGCAATTCATCAGCAGCTTGCCAGGAATTGCTTTTGACTGGTAAGCTGACTTGCCCAACGAGTCAGTTAAAATATTTTCTGAGTTGGAACAGTTTTTTGTGAAAAGATTTGTCGGGGCGCAACAGCATGTGTCTGCTGGAGAGCTCATGATGGAGAAGCAAAAGCCCGCGAAACTTTGGCAGACTATATTTTGAGGTAGAGAAACCTTAGCTAGAAATGTGAACCTCAGCTACAGGAACATCAAGTGATTGAGATTCTACTCAAGAGCATTGATGGACCAGTAGCTTTCATGCCTAAGGGACTCACCATCAAATCCTTCAAGAAGCTACTCAGTAAAGCCAACAGTCTTTAAGAAGAAATGAAGTACATGGAGCCACATGAAAAGGCTAAGGAGACCAGAGTGTTTGAAAAGAAATCAGGAGTAGTTGCAACTGTCGATAAGGGAAAGCAGCTGATAAAGATATATGCAGAAGAACATCGCCAGTCTTTATCACATTACTCTCAAAAACAGAGCAGTCAATCTAACCAACGACCACCTTAAAAGGGATCACTTCGAATAGTGGGTAAAAGAATATCCCTGTTAGATCGACAAAAAGCTGTGTATTCTTTCCAGGATGAAGCCAAACCTAAAATATTCAAAAGCCTAATGAAGAAACCAGAATTCAAACTATCTAATCCAAAGAAACTCGAAGAGGTAGATAAGAAGAATGAACCTAATTATTGACCATACCACTGGTTGCTTGCACACTATAGACAAGTGTTTCATCTTTAAGGACTGGCTTGAGAAGAACCTCAAGGAAGAGAACATTACAATCCCGAAAGAATATTTAAAAGAACCTGAAAAAGGTTCCATAAACAGGATTTCAGCCTAGCCAATCTCCCCAATTAATCTAAATGCTAGAATAGATAGATGGAGTACAACTTTNGATGTAATTAACTATAGGGGCTTGCCCTTATAGAAAGCATGTCCGAACCCAGCTTAATATAAACCCTATTTATTTTTTTATATCAAATAGGGGAACTTGCCAATAAATACAAAGGTTTTGCAGACCAAATGGATGTCATATATTCCTTAGTTTATTTAATCGAGCCTCATTTTCAAGTCTTGTGTTTATCCTTCGGGATAGATACAAGATTTGAGGTACAACACTCTTTCATTTAAATTATGAAAATTATGGGGTCAGTTTGATTTCATATCTTTCTAAAACTAAATATACATGTAAATTTAAATGCCCTTCCGAAGCGGGCAACGGGATTTCGATTCCGGTGACCGATAACTTCTTACGGGCCACTCCTCCAACCAAAAATAACGTTGACTGAGATCAGTCAAAGGCCACTTGAAATGGAGTAAGGCATCTGATTCTCTACACAAATCTTCAAGATAGGTATAAGGCTGCCTTAAATGGAGCATAACATCTTATTATCATCCTTTAAGATCAGTACAACTCCACCTTAAATAGATTAAGGAATTCGATTCTCAGCATAAGTCCTTGAGAGAGGTATAAGGCCACCTTAAGTGGAGTAAAGCATCTGATTCTCTACACAAATCTGTGAGATAGGTATAAGGCCACCTTAAATGGAGTAAAACATCTTATTCTCATCCTTCGAGATCGATCTAAGGCCACCTTAAATGTAGTAAGGCTTCCGTTTCTCTACACAAATCTTTGAGATACGTATAAGGCCACCTTAAATGGAGCAAGGCATCCTATTCTCGCCCTTCAAGATCAGTCTAAGGTCACCTTAAATGAATTAAGGCATCTAATTCTCTAAAAAAATCTTTGAGATAGGTATAAGACCACCTTAAATGGAATAAAGCAGCTTATTCTCACTTCCTTTGTAGTTTCATTAATTCGTGGGTTGGATGTTAGTCCCTGTGCATTCTATCCAAATCTCATCACATTATTCCTCTTTCCAAATTTAAATTTTGACAAAATCAAGATCAAAATCAAAATTAATTTAAAACATTGAAATCAAATTGCATCTAATGAATTGAAGGAAATTCACCTCGATGTGAAAGATGACTTTACTGATCAGCTCATAGAAAATACTCCACCAGAATTTGAGGAAGAAATCAAATCAACTGTTGATGAATTGAAGGAAATTCACCTCGGGATGGAAGAGCATCCCCGACATACATTTATAAGTTCTCTACTCAACGATGAAGAATCAATATAATTGATCAAAGTGTTAAAAAGATTTAAAGATTGCTTTACATGGAGTTATGATGAAATGTCAGGATTGTCAGTAGAGGTCGCAGTTCATAAACTCGGGGTGGAGAAGGTCATGACCCCAGTAAAATAAGCTCCAAGAAGAATGTGCCTTGAAATATAACAGTAAGTCATTGCCAAAGTGAAGAAGTTAATGGGCGCTAACTTTGTAAGAGAAGAGCAATACCCCACGTGGTTAGCTAACATTGTGTCGGTCAAGAAGTAAAATGGATAAATCCGTGTATGTGTCTACTTTAGGGATTTGAGCAAAGCGTGTCCAAAGGATGAATTTTTGTTGCTAATACCAAAAATGATTGTGGATATCACTTCGACACATGAAATTTTCTCCTTCATGGATGGATCGTCGGGATACAACCAAATCAAGTTGTCTCTCAAGGATGCAGCACTTACAATATTTAGAACACCGATTGGATTTTTTTGCTACACAGTGATGTTGTTTAGGTTGAAGAACGCCGGAGCAACATACCAACGAGCTAAGATGAAGATTTTTAATGATCTCATTCACAACCAAGTGGAATTCTATGTGGATGATTTGGTCATCAAAAGTAAATAAAAAATAAACAATTTGTACAATTTGTACAATTTGAGGATCGTGTTCCAATGATTACAATAGTAAGACCTTAAGATGAATCCCTTAAAGTTAACCTTTAGCGTTTCCTCTGAAAAATTTCTAGGATTCGTTGTTCGTCATCGGGGAATCAAGATCGACCTGAAAAAGATTAAAGCTATCTTAAAAATTCCTTCTCCCAAAACCTTAAAACAACTACATTCCTTCCAAGGGAAGTTGGTATATCTGAGATGCTTTATTTCTAACCTCTCAGGTAGGTGTTAATCCTTCTCGACATTAATTAAAAAGGATGCCAAATTTGTTTGGGAAGAGAAATGCAAGCTAGCCTTTGAGGACGTTAACTGATATTTAATGACAACTACTATATTGGCAGCCCCTATCCCGAGAAAACTATTGATACTTCATACCGCGGCCTTAGATGACTCTCTCAGAGCCCTTTTAGCCCAAGTCAATGACGAGGGTAGGGAAAGCGCACTATACTATTTGAGTCGCCACTTAATACTGATTGAGATAAGGTATTAGCCTATTCAGAAGCATTGTCTATCATTAATTTTTATTGCCCAGAAGCGTAGACATTACATGTTTTCTCATAAAATTACCCTAATTTCAAAATTTAATCTGTTGCAATATTTGATGACCCGACCAACACTCTCTGGTCGTCTAGAAAGATGGTTGAGGATTTTGTTGCAATTCGATATAACTTTCGTTCCCCTACGTGCTATCAAGGGCCAAATTTTAGCAGATTTTCTCGCTGCACACCCACTACCAGCTGGGTCCCCTCTTAATGACGAGTTACCAGATGAGCAAGTATTACAAATGGAATTCTCTAGTGCGTAATGTTGGGAGATGTACTTCGATGGAGCTTCGTTAGCTAGAAAAGATGAAGGATCAAGTATACTTATACCAGAAAAAGCAAGAATTGGTTTGATCTTCATCACGCCATATAAAGGTATGCTGAGATTCTCATACCACCTGATAGAGCCGTGCAAAAATAACGAAGCAGAAGATGAAGCCTTAATCATTGGATTGGAGTTGACAATCTAGTTGCATATAATGGATATTGCTATCTATGGCGACTCTCAACTCGTTATCCAACAAGTGGTTGGACAATGCAAGATTTTGAAACCAAGCTTTGCAGAGTACCATCGGTACATAATGAAGTTGCTGGAACAGATCCCTAGTGTAACTTTCTATTAGATAATGCCCATGCTGACGCTCTAGCAAAACTTGGAAAAGAATTAGCATGTCCCCAGGAGGATTCCATTGATGTCACAGTAGAAGGAAGATAGGTTTTGTCTCGAATCAACCTCGACAATCTACACAAGCTCGAAAAAGAAGAAGAAATGATGATTACAGTTGCTAATATCAACAAAGATTGGTGTAAGTCATTAATAGAATATTTGCAGACTAAAAAGTTGCCAGAAGACAAGTTAGCAATGTATCACATAACAAAAGAGGCTATGTCATATCCTCTAATCGGTGATGTCCTCTACAAAAGATCATTAGATCTGATGTGGCTATGATGTTTGAGCAGAGCCGAAGCCCAAAATAGTGTCAAAGAGGTACATGCCAGATTGTGTGGCACTCACTAGTCAGGGCAAAAGATGAAAATAAAGATCAAGAGACTCGGATATTATTGGCCAACAATGATGTCCGACTGCATGGATACAACCAGCAGATGTCACCAATTTCAAGTGCATGGGGTGGTCTTGCACCAACCTTCAAATGTGCTACACCCAACAGTTGCCTCATGGTCATTCGAGTGTTAGGGCATGGACATAATAAGTCTGATAGACCCTTCATCTTCCAAGGGACACAAATTTATACTAGTCGCTACAGATTACTTTTTCAAATGGGCAGAGGCAGTGTCGTTACGAGAGGTTACAACATAGCACATCCTTCAATTTTTCAAAGCCAAGTCTTCTACCATTTTGGAGTTCCGGAAACAATAATCTCCAATAATGGGACAGCTTTTAAAAGCACAAAAATCAACAATTTCATCAAACGATATTGGATAGTCTAGAGGTACTCTACAATTTACTATCCCAGGGAAAATGACTTAGCCAAAACCTTCAACAAGATGCTGGTACGGATTTTGAAGATGACACTGGATGAAAACAAAAGAGATTGGCATAACAAACTGTTAGAAGCCTTGTGGGCCTACGAAATAAAGTTCAAGACTCCCACTCAGTGTACACCCTACATGCTCGTGTCCGGGTCCGAGGTCGTACTATCACTAGAAGTCTTCAACAAGACACAGATACAGATTTTGAAGAAGACACTAGATGAAAAAAAAAAGAGTTTGGCATAACAAACTGTTATAAGCCTTGTGGTCCTATCAAATAACATTCAGGACTCCCACTTAGTGTGTACCCAACATGCTCGTGTACGAGTCTGAGGTCGTACTACTACTAGAAGTCCAGACAGCATCTCACAGAGTCGTTATCACCAATCAACTTACAATAGAAGAAAGTGCAAAACTCAGACTTGAAGAATTGGATAATATTGAGGCAAACAACTAGAAGCACAACAACATTTGAAACTTTACCAAGCAAAAATGATACAAGCTCATGACAAATTGGTCCACCTAAGGACATTCAAACTTAGTGATCTTGTACTTGTGCTTACAAGGCCTATTCTTACACACCGTAAGATAGGTGGAAAATTTGAGCCAACTTCGGAAGGACCATTTATCGTACAAAAGGTCTACGCAAGAGGAGCCTACCAGCTAATCAATTTTTGAGGCGAAAGGCCCATGTTACCAATCAATGGCTGATATTTGAAGACATACTATATAACTTGACATTGCTTGAATTGAAAATTTGAAATTTTGATTGTTCTGGGGTTATTTATTTGGCCAAACGTCTGTGATCGGGTCCAAAAAAAAATTTTGTAATAAAATTAACCTCAATAAAATGAAAACTTTTGAAGTTACATGCATCTATTTTCTTCTTTCAACTTTTAAGTTCGATATTTTACTAGATTAAGAAAAATATAAATAAATGATTTTCTCACCAATATAACATAAAATTTTGTTTAATAAATACTTTATTTTGTTCTTGTTCACGCTAAATTTCAGCGCTTCGATGTTTTTTTATTGTCTACAGAGAGAATGTCAAGACAGAGGCTGATTTTTTTTTTAAAGGTGGCTGAAACCTCACACCTAAAGAGGAGAGGGTAGGGTTCCTTGGGGAGATAATGCCCATGATGATGATTTAGCCAGGATTGCTAAGGAATTGGTGTTTCTGCTGAAGGATTCCATTGATATTATAGTACAAGGACATCAACTTTTGTCAAAGATCAACCTTGATAGTTTACAAAGGTTCAGAAGAGAAGAAGAGAGAATAGCTATAGCAGCAGTCAATACTGAAGATTGGCACAAGCCATCAATAGAGCATTTTACAAATAAGCTGACTATGTGATGACAAGTTAGAAGCATCTTATATCACGAGAAGAACTATGTTGTATGCCTTGCTAAGTAATGTCCTCTATAGAAGGTCATCTGATCAGATGTGGTTGTGATGTCTAAGTAGAGCAAAAGCACAGTATATTGTCAAGTAAGTACACGTTGGATGCTGTGGTTCTTACCAGTTAGATCCGAAGATGAAGATGAAAATTAAGAGACTCGAGTATTATTGGCTAGTAATGTTGATAGATTGCATGCAACCAGAAAGTGTCACCTGTGTCAAGTGCATGGAGCATTTTTACACCAAACTCCAAATCTGTTACACCTGACCGTCGCCTCATGGTCATTTGAGTGTTGCGGTACGAATTTTTTCTCGTGGCCATAAATTACTTTCCAAGTGGACAGAGGTAGGATCTTTACAAGAGGTTACACCGCACCACGTTCCTTAATTTTTCAAGAGTCAAATTATCTACCATTTCAGTGTTCCATACAGAGAAATTTTTTACAACGATTCGGCAGTTAAGGGCACTGATACGCAAAAAAAATATATGCATTTTTAGATCTATATTTTATACTCATTTTTGTGATATTGCATTTTAAAGGAAGGTATTTTTCATGTTTTATTGCAAGTTATTGATTTTTAGTACTTGAAGCAAAAAAGGAAGCAAAAAGGAGGGAATTTAGAGTCAAATGAATTTTTTGAAGAATTGTTCAGCGTTGACGGTGCCAAACTGGGCACTGACGATGCCATTTAATTGAGAGGGCGGTCTAATTAAATTGCCACTAGCACCGATGACACCAGAATGGGCATCAATAACAACAATGTCGATGCAGTCCCTATTTTTAGAAGATTCGACAAATTTAGATGCTTTTTGAAGAGTTTTTGGATGCACCAATTGGAAAACTGACCTTAGGCTCTATTTAGAGGCAAAATTGATCAGAAAAGACCACCATTGGCACCATTTCACACCCTTCAACCACTTTCCACTCTCTTCCACGCTATTCCACATTCCATATAGCTACTTAGAGTCCATTAGTCATTTATTTTCTTTATATTTTTGAATTTTTGTGGTGAGTGTGAATTCTTCTCTAAGAGTGTTGGAAAGGGAGAGAAGTGAGAGATTTCTTTTGCCTACATTTCCTAAGAGAGGCTACAAGGGATTTGCTTTGAGAAAGAGTTTTAGATAAGCGTTGTTTGTTTATTATTGTTGTATGAACTTTCTTTTATATATCAAATTTGCGTTTTGTTGTATCTTTCTCATGATGTCTGAGAAGTTTCCTTTATCTTTCTTCCTACTCTGAGATATGGTGAAATGAATAGATAATTTGGATATGCCAATGTTAAAATATATTGTGTATAATCCGGGAAATGAAGTATGAGTTCTACAACAGAGTGAGAATCACATTTATTTCCATAAAGGCGTATTTAGTTCATGGAATTAAGTGCAAATAAATAGTAAAATATATATTATTGGGGGTAGAATAAGAGATTTTAGGGAGATAGACTAAAATCCCCAATTTGATCTTAGTGTTTAAAAACTAAAGCGAGAGTTAAACATTAGGCGAAGGGAAGTGGGAGCTTTGGAGTTAGAGCCAGTGTCCTTCTAGCCTAGCCACAGGTTTAGGGACTAAACCTAAAATTAACAAATGATTTTCTATAACACTGAATCAGGGTAGAGAACTAAAATTGTTCCTATTTGGTACCATACATATCTAAACCATTTATTTCATCTCATTTGACCACAAACTCATTGTAGTGGGAAAGATGCTTTTTTCATATTAGAAAACATCATCACATAAACATAGATTAGTAGTTACTATTTTAAACTTTGCATTTATGTTTTGCTAGTAGTTAATAATTTAGTTCTAATTGTATCTCAAACATTTGAAATTAGTGACAGTAATTTTTTTTATTTCTGTAAATTTGCTAGTTAATTTATCATTTCAAATTTAAACCTTCCTTGTGGGATTGATATTTGGGACTTAAATATAAAGTCATGTATTACTTGATAATGATACGTTATTTGTATAGAATCCCAACATTAAGTGCTTAATGTTATTATTCATAAAATACCACATCAAGTTTTTGGCATCGTTGTAAAGCGTAGTCGAGAGGCCCCGCCAATTGTATATTTTAGGCTAACCCTCACACTGCATTGACTCTTCTCTCTTGTATTGGGTTTGGAGGTGGGGCTGTTTTCTTTCTTCTTAATTTCTTATTTGTTTTTGGTTTTTTTCCTTACTTCTTGGTTTAGGTTTCTGGTGCTTATGTCCGATACATAAGAGCACATATATATTTATCATTATATATGAAACTATCAAGCAAGGTCGCAAGTAGGTCGGTTTTGTTTTATAGCTTAGGGAGGTGATGACAAAGACACTTTCTAAGTTATATCTTTTAGAGATATTTCATGGCTAGCATCAGGAGTGTACTTCACCTCTTTACTCATTCGAAAAGCCTCGCCAATTGTATGTTTTTGGCTAACCCTTATACCGCTTTGACTCTTCTCTCTTGAATTGGTTTTGGAGGTGGGATAGTTTTCTTTCTTTTTCATTTCTTATTTTTTTTATTTGTTTTCTTTGCGTCTTAGTTTAGGTTTTTGGTGCTTATATCTGATACATAAGTGTGCATATATAGTCATCGCTATATATGAAACCATCAAGCAAGGTCCCAAGTAGGTCAGTTTTGTTTTAGGGCTTAGAGGAGTGATGACATAGACACTCCAGTGGTAGAGCAGAAGGATATTCCATCCTATGACATCAGGACCCAATTCAGGGACCCAGTGAACCATAGGATGATAATATAATTGACTGACACAAGACTAGCGGGGGACCCATACCTTCATAGGTTGTTGGCAGTCCTACGCATGACAGCATGATCAATTCATGGAACATCATAATTTTCAAAATTGATAAGAAAAAACACGATAAGAATAGATACAATATTTATAAAATTACTTTTACTACAAATATAATACAACTTCCTTTTGTATGCCTGAAATCCATGCGCATGATCAAATATAAATTTTAGAAGTGTTGTAGCTTGGTTGTTCACTTGTCAATTACCGGTATCAGGCTAAGGAGCACCCTCCTAAGTTGGTATAGTAGGACACCCTTCTAGTTGAGTGGCAGACTCTATACATTTGAGTAATCGACAGTAGCCTTCGACATCCTTTGAGTGTATATATATATATATATATATATATATATATATAACAAGATGGTGGCGATTGGACCTAGCTTTGCTCTACTAGGGTTTTGGCAGTGATGAATCTTTCTGGAGGTGTTGTGGAGCTGGGTGGAGGAGCTAGTTTTCTCTTCATGGTGTTGTTTGTTGTGAAGGTTGTTTGGGTTTTGCCCGAGAAGCCTTCTTTTGAACTCTTGTTACTGTTCTATTGCCTTGCTGGAGTAGCTTGTTTTTTTTGCTTCACTAGCTTGGGGATTTTTAGCACTGGACTGGCTCTGTCAGTATTGATTATTTGTTGGTTTTTCTATTTCCTACTCTACTTGAATCTTGGGGTTTCTGTTGTTCTTTTTCCCCTTTACTGAGTTTTGGTTCTTCAGCTGGTTTTGTTTTTCTAGCTCCTGGTTTTCCCTTCTATTTTGGCTAGTGCTTTCAATGGCATACCCTATTGATGTTGAAACTAATGCCCAATGGACCAAGGTAAGTTTTGCTGAAGTTGTTGGAAGTGGTTTTAAAGTGCCTAAATCCTTTGATCATTTGGTTTTCCCACAAAGTCTTCATGATGCTGCTGTAGGGAGGCGGGTTTGCCCTTTTGTCAATCCCTTAGGGATGAAGGAAGGGGAACCTACCATTTTCTTCTCTCCACCAGAAATTAATGATCTTAATGAAATTATTAAGTTTACTTTAATAGGCAAATTTCAATATGGTCATCCAAAGATGGACTTGGTAAGAAAGTATTTTGAGGATTTGAAACTTACAGGAGCATGGAGGCTGGGATTAGTAGATGGCAGACACCTGTTAATCTCTTTATTCAATGAAGAAGACTATGCAAGATTATTTGCTAAACAAACCTTGATCATTAATGGAGTTCGAATGAAATTGATGAAGTGGACACCTGGGTTTGATCCTACAAAGGAACCTCCTGTTGTTCCAATGTGGTTCAAATTCCCTAACCTACTTATTCAGTAATACAATCAAAATGTGCTCTTTAGCATCAGTAGAGTGCTTAGTTATCCTCTGAAAATTGATGCTTCTACTTATAATATGGCTAGACCAGCTGGTGCTAGAGTCCTGGTACAGAGGGATATTACCTTACCGGATATTGAAAGGGTGTGGATTGGAACTGAAGAAGAAGGGTTCTGACAGAAGATTGTGGTGGAGCAAAAACCTGTATATTGTCAACATTTTAAAATGTCTGGATATAATTTGGAGAAGTGTTATAGACTTCTTCCTCCATCTAAAAGGAAAATTTCAGTTGATAAAGTTACTACTTCTAGGCCTGAAGAGACAGTAGACAAGGAAGGGGCAGGTAGAGCTGATGCTGCTGCTGTTGATGCTGAAAATACTATTGGGACTGAGCCCAACGGTAAAGCTGGGATCAAGAGGAAAATATTTGCATTGATAATAATTTGAGGGGAACTGCAATAGAAGATGACTGCTTATTAAGCATTAACCCAACTAGGATTGCTGACCATACAATTAATAGTTTGACAGATATTTTAATTGAAGATTAGCAAGTTTAGAGTAGTGATAAGAGAAAGAAAGACAAGTCTGATATTAAACAGCCTTTGGATGGCCCCTCCAATGCAATTGTTGATCACCATCCTAGGACTAGGGGGAAAGGGAGGACATTTTCTCAATGATAAAGTTTCTATGTTGGAATATTAGGGGTATTGCTCACCCATCTTCTCTCAAGAGATTGATACATCTTGTGAGAGTTCATAAAGTCTGGTGCTTTTCCTCCCTTGGTTACTAAACATTCCCACAAAATTCTAAAAAAATTCCCTAAATTTGCTCATTTCTCTAATTCTAATAATAAGATTTGGCTCTATGCTAGAGCTGAACTCCAGTGGTCAGTTTTGCATAATCATTCTAAATTTATTCATATTCAATTCTCTATTAGAGCTCAAGTTGTCTATGCCACCTTCATCTATGCTAACAGTCTTGCTAATAATCAGGCCACTTTATGGTCTGATTTAACTCAAATTGGGCAATCTGTTAACTCCTTTTGGATTTTGGGGGGACTTAAATTGTATTTCTTCTCCTAGTGAAAGAAGAGGTGGTGGACCACCTTATGTATCTGCTATGAATAGATTCAATGATTTTCTATCTGAGGCTGAATTTGTGGACTATACATCCTCAATTTTTTGAGGAAGTTGCTAAGGTATGGAGGTATGATGGAGAGGACAATCCCTAGAATAATCCGTGTAAACTTTAAAAGAAGGTGGCATCATATCTGACGTAGTGGAATTAGGACACTATCGACAATATACATGAAAACCTGATTAATGCCCAAAGTAAAGTTATTAATATGGAAAAGAGTTTTCAAATGGGTTTAAATTCTAAAGTTGACCTTCATAGAGTTAATGAAGAGCTTGTAATGTAAATTAACTATTCTGAAAGCTGTTTGAAGCAGAAGGCTGTTGTTATCAGATTTATTGAGGGAGATAGAAACTCAAGTTATTACCATGCTTGCATCAACTTTAGAAGGAAAAATAATATGATTTTATCTATTAATGATTCTTCTGGTAATTTCTTGTCTGATGATGAGGCTATTACCCAAGATGATCTACATTACTTCTAAAATCTTTTTAATGATCAGTCATCTTCAAGAACTCAGGTCAATATTTAGCTCTTCTCTGATTGTCAAGAATATGTCCACAGTTTGGAACTAAATAATATTCCCTTGGAAGGAGAAATTAAAGCTGCTCTAGATTCTATTGATGACCATAAGGTGGCTGGCCCTAATGGCTTCACTGCTAAGTTTTATAAGGCTACTTGGAATATCATCTCTGGGGAGTTTTTTGATGTAGTGCAAAGCTTCTTTAAAGGTATTGATCCCCTAAGTACTTTACTGCTTCCACTATAACTTTGATTCCAAAAAATTCCAGCAGGGTTTGGTGGGGTGATTTCAGACCTATTAGCTTAACAAATGTTACTTCTAAAGTAATCAGTAAGATAATTGGCATCAGGCTTCAACCTCATCTTCAGTAGCCTATTAGCAATAATCAGGTGGCTTTTGTTAAAGGAAGGCAAATTACTGATAACATTCTTTTGGGTCAGGAGCTGTTGCTGGATCTTGATAGAAAATGTAGAGGCAACAATCTCATTCCTAAATTAGATATCCAAAAGGCATATGATACAATTAACTGGGATTTTATCTTGGTTACTTTAAATGCTAGGGGTTTATCAGGGGCTTTTATGAATCTGATTAGAAGATGGCTTATTTGTAATAACCACTCTATCTTAATTAATGGAAAGAGCCAAGGTTTCTTTACTTCTTCTAGGGGAATTAAACAAAGGGATCCTTTATCCCCAACAATCTTTATTCTTGCTATGAATTATCTTTCTAGGCTTCTAAATCAAATGTTTATCTCTTCTCCTCATTTGGCATATCAGCACAGATCCAATATTGGAGTGAGTCACGTGTCCTATGAAGATGATATTATTATTTTCTCAAAGGCTACTAAGAATGCTGTGAAGTCTCTTTATCAAGGACTCAAGCACTTTCAAAGAACATCTGGTATGCATCTTAACAAACAAAAATGTCAAATTTTTACTAGCTCAAACATTCTTCCACTGATTAAGCAATGGATTGCACAGCACACTGGCTTTAGCCTGGCTTCTCTACCAATTAATTATCTTGGAGTCCAATTAATTAAAGGGAGAGCCAAGCAAACTCAATTTAATGGTGCTACTGATCATATTCAGAAACAACTTCAATGTTGGACCAATTCCTTCCTCTCAAATGGAGGTAGGATCACTCTCTTTAAAAGCATTTTAACTTCCATCCCTTCCTATGCTCTTCAAATGTTCATCATGAAGAAGGGAACTCAAATTAGGTTGGGCAGAATTTTTAATAAATTCTTGTGGGCAAGACAGAAGAAACAGTTTCATTGGTTAGCTTGGCCAAAACTTTGTAATCCTCTAAATGTGGGTGATTAGGGATTTAAAGATTTTCAACAACTAAGTTTTATTAATCTTTGTACGGATTAAGTTTAGAGCCCAAGATAGTCTATGGGCACTATTTATGAAGGGGAAGTACTGCAGGGCATTACATCCTAATTTGGCTAAGAAAAAATTAGGTGATTCCTGGTTGTGGGCTAAATTACTGGAGGTCAAAACTCAAGCTGAAGACTTATTTAATCGGAAGCTTAGAGAAGGGCAAATCAATTTCTGGTTAGTTAAATGGGCTTAGAATGGGGAGAAGCTGTCTTGTGCCACCTCTAATCCCAACTATCTGACAAAGGTGAATGAATTTTGGACTGAAATTCAGTGGAATTGCAATCTGCTGTTTACCATCTCAAATGAAGAGCAAATGTATTGGGTTAAGAATACAACAATCAATCCTACACAAAAAGATAGAATCATTACTAGACAAGCCCCCTCACAAAAGCTTTCAGCATACATTTTTCAATAATTCTATCAGTGGCAACCTGTCTTGTGGGGGAAAACTATTTGGTAAAAGTGGTTAACACCTTCCATGTCCTTTTTCTGCTGGAGGCTTTGGCAATCTTTACTACCTAGTAATGATATTTTGAAGATGAAAGGGCTCAAGGGACCTTCATGCTGATGCCTGTGTAATGAGGTAGAAGAAAGTTTGGAACATATGTTCTTCTCTTACAATTTCTCTCAAAGAATTTGGATTGAACTTTTGATTCAGATCAACATTGATACTCTGAAAGTCAACTTGGAAAAATTTTTGTGGTGTTGGAAGGAATGGTTGGAATCTAAGTTGATAATCATTCCATGTATTGTTGTCCGGCTCATCTGGATGTGTAGAAACCAAGTAAGGTTTGACAACATCAAAGCTATGGAAAAGTTTATGGTTTTTAATTATACTTCCTATTTGTAAAAGATTATAAAATACCAGAATTTTCCTAATGTTTTCCACAATTGGGTGCCTAATGGGACAGACATGAAGCTTTGCAAGCCAACTTTGGTCCTTTGGACCCCCCTCCTCTGGGGTGGCTGAAGGCCAATACTTATGGTAGTTTCTCTAAGAATTCTTCTGGTGTTGGAGGTATTGTTAGAAAATCTCAAGGAAAGTATATTTTTTACTTCTCCTCTCCATCTTGGGCTTATGATGCACTTGAAACTGAGATGATAGCCATTTACTGGGCTATTTACCTTGCCAATCATTGCAGCATGACAAAATTGGTGGTTGAGTTGATTCCAGCAGCTGTATCAGAATACTGAAACAAGAAAAAGTTGCCCCCTAGAATATTATTAGATGGAACAATAAAATTAAGAGTCTGTTGAATAAAGTTGAAATGAAATTCCAACACATCCTTAGAGAAGGCAACAATCCAGCACACAGTTTGGCAGTAAGGGGGAAGGAAGTAAAAGTGATTTATGTAGGGACTATACCACTAGCTCAATAAGCTCTCCTTCTACATGGGGACAATTTGTCCATTCCTTATCTTCATTGTAGGGATTGATCTCTCTATATATATATGTTGGTATATATACATATCTATATATGCACCTACACCTTTTTGTAAGCAGATTTATATAAACTAACATTATGGGTCTGTCATGGGTGGTCTGCCCACTTATTTTGTTACTCCCTTTTTTAGATCAACATGTAAGGAGCCATAAGNTAAAATATATTTTTGTATTTAAATAATCATTAAAAATAACTTTTAAATAATTATAATAATTAAAATATTATTCACAACAAAATCATAAAATTTTTTCCAAGTATTCTTTTGACCTAGGAAAACCTCCAATAAATTTTCCATAAATTAAAACTTCATTTTGATTAATTAAATAAATTAACATTGAAAATTCCTATTTTTAAAATAATTATTTAAATTAAATCAAATTTTAAAAAAATTATACTTTCCTCGCTGATATTTTAATTAATCCATGGATATGATACTCAAATATTTTCAAGGCCATTTGAATTTTTCTTGAAGTATTATAAGATGAAGAGCCCCAAGGGCAAGATAGTAATTTTAGGCGTTGGTGCCTTAATCAAAGTTTAGAATTAACCATTGGTGATGGGAAATTTTGATCCTTAATAAATATGTTGGATGATTGAAATGTAATAGGTTAAAGTAAAAACTCACTTAACACATTTTCACAATATCAACAAAATCATAATTTCTCTAATCTTCATGATTTGGAAGTCAACTAAGATCAAATGGTTCTCAAGTGGTGGGCTTAAGCTAGAAAGATGATAATTTACTTATATTAAGCCTAAAGTTGATGATGATGGGATCTTTCAATAAAAATAAATATCACTTAAACCAAAATTTTAACCACCACCAATTTCCCTCGTTATGATTGTTAAGGGCTTAGTATTGACATAGGCTCGATGTCTAAATTTAATTGATTGGATCTAGAAGATAATATAATTGGGGATTAACACATAATTAAACACTCCAAGCCCATTTGTGATGAGCACAAAATCCTTAATGACATAAGCTTGCCTTAGGGGTATTCATCCATATAATCTTTAAATTAAAGTATCAAATTGATTAAGTATCATATCCTTGGGATAATTGAATTGTCAAGATTCACTAGGCAACGGGTTAGTCACACTCTAACATTGGATGATTATTGGAACAATATGATGAAGTTCTAAATGAACTTGAAATAATTCAAGAGATCCTTGAAGTAGTTCAGGGTCATTCCCCTGGCACCACTAAAATCATATTTTGTTCTAAAATCATCCATTAAGGTCTTTCGAGACTCAATAGAGTCATACTTTGGGGTTTGATAACTATACCTTCATCTATTCCTACAATTTAAAGTCTTTGCAAAATTATATACACACTACTAGAACTAACCTTTCAGGTGGAAGAACTAGAAGAACTGACATATATGCTTTTAAATTATTACATTTACCTTTTTGTACTTCTTATCTTGAGCTTGCATGTTAAATAATGATGTCACCGTGCATGTTAAAACTAAAACATGTTAGAATAGTCGCGAAATCAAAACTGAAGTTTAAAAATTAAACAAGATAAAATTCACCGACACTACATTCAAAATATAAAAAAAACTCAAAATTTAATCACAAACATCATAAAACAATAATTACAACTAAATTAAAATGTCTCTATCGGATGATCGAGAATCCCTTGGAGGAGGTAACCTATGGTTGCTAACCAGACTTCCTGGCTAAATGAAAGTATGGAACTCATTAAGTTGAGTTTAGTAAATTCATTTGGACTAAGTGAATCCAAAAGAAAATATTGGTATCAGAACGAGGGAACCGTAGGATCATAACTGATGTCAATCTAATCAATTTTAACACCCCCCATAAAATTTAAATAACCATAATCATGGGAAAAATTTGATTTGACATCAAGGCTTGACACATTAGAAAACTTAAACTTGCTACGACGAGGAGCTTGGAGCTAACATTGTAGGCAACACGACCATCTTCAATAGCAAAACATGTTTACATCAGCTAAACCATCCTTTCTTTAGAATTAAACAACCAAGCCAAAGGGCTTCGAGGATGTCCGCCTAGTGCGACATTATTCCTTAGCTTATCTTTAGGCTTTTGTATAATTTTGCTATACAATTTAAGCCCTAACTCGTTTTAGGACTCCGAGATTGTCGTTCGTCACGACCTAAATTCTCACATCTTGCAGGCTATTTGTGTGATTGTTTCACATGAATGTAAGCCCTAACTAATAAAATTGGCAGGATAAAATATTTAAATATTTCTCTTCTAAACTGAAGCCAAACCATAGAGTAGATTGGGAAATCACCGAGACTCTTTTCTGGATCTATGACATCTCTAGTTCTTCTTCCTTTGGATTCCAAAAATAAAATGTTCTAAATTTGAAGATAATATCCCCTGATTTTTATCGAGAGTTTTCTTATGTGACTTCAGTTATCTAAGATGTAATTAACTATAGGGGATTGCTCTTATATGAAACTTGTCTGAACCCAGCTTAATATAAACCCTATTTAATTTCCTATATCAAATAAAGAAACTTGTTGGCTTAAAAATAAAATGTTTTCGCAGACCAAATGGATGTCACATATTTCTTAGTTTATTTGATTAAGCCTCACCCTCAAGTCTTTTGTTTATCTTTCGGAATAGATACATGGCTTGAGGTGTAATGCTCTTTTATTTAAACTATGAAAGATATGAGATCTGATTTCATATTTTTCTAAACTATAAATATATATGTAAAATTCTTCTCATTTTGGTCCCTAAACCTAATGGGGTTTTTCATTATGTATCCAACATAGACCACAGAAGCTTTATCTAAATGATCAGACTCAATACTCAAAGAATAATATACTACCCAAAAGGATATAAAAATTACTTTAGAATGCATCTAATCACCCGGATGATGAAATTATCCATGATTTATAGGTATAAAAAATAAGGGATTTTCCCTTACCTTATGGGTGTAAGATAAAGCATATTTTATTATGGGGGCTGGCATCACTATGTGGGGAAGCCCTCGTAGTTACTTACATCTCTGGAATAGTTACTCATAAGAATATTTTGGATTAAATTTTTTAATTATATCATGAACAATTAAACGATAAGGGTTTGTGAGATGATTGATATTGAAGGCCAAATTGATAGATTTGAGGTTTGGAATGATTTGAACAAGAAAATCTTGGATACACTTGATTAAGGTTGATTCACCTAAGCTGAGAAACTTGAGTTTACTAAATTTAATTTAATTTGAAGGTTTTTTAGAAGTTATTTGTTGTGACTATGTTATTATTGTTTAAAATCGTCTATTTAAGTTCTTTGAAATTAATTTTTTAGTTAACATTTGTTAAAATTACTAGGTGTGTTTTAAGTTTCTTTTAGAATATATTCAAAGATTTTTTAAGATTTATTTGAGGATTATTAAGTTCACTATTAAATTAGTTTGAACTTAATTAAAGATTTATGATTTATTATTATTTATTAAAGTTGCTTAAAATTTATTAAAATTTATTAAATTTAGGTTTATTAAAATTTGTCAGGGTTTATTGAATTTTGTTAATTTTTTTTAAAATTTATAAAAATTCATTTATGTTTGTTAAAGTTTGTTATAGTTTATTTAAGTCTGTTAAATTTTGTTATAATCCATTTAAGTTTGATAAAGTTTGTTAAAATTTATTTAAGTTTGTTTCATTTTATAATGTTTAATTAAAGTTTATTAAAGTAGAATTGACTAAAGTATATTATATTTAATAAAGTTGGTTAAATTTAGTTGAAACTTGATTAATGTTTATTAAAGCTTATTATATTTCATTAAAATTGATTAAAATTAGTTAAGGTTGATTTACTTTGATTAAAGATTATTAAATTTGAGTTTGATCAGTTGTCGAATGTATAAGGTTTGGGCCTTATAGTTACAGATCAAAATATGAGGATTTAAAATCAGATTTGGCATTTGGATTTCAATTTGTGTTTTGATGTTAGTTTGCTTTGATTTTGAGTTTTGGGTTTTGAGTTTTGAATTTAGAGTCATGAGTTTCGGTTTGAGTTTGAGCTTGGATTTAGATTTCAATTTTTAATTTAAGGAAATTAGATTTGAGTCAGAGTTTAAATTTGAGTTTAAAATTGACCCTAGACTAGGGGGTCAGAAAGTTTAGGTTCAACTCTAAATGGATTTGAAGCCTCAACCTAAAATAAACCTATCTATCAAGGAGGATAAATGGGTGGAATAAGCCAAATTTTGGGAATAACACTGATTTTTAAAATTTTTGACTTATATCATGAACAATTAAACGATAAGAGTTTGTGAGATGATTGATATTGAAGGCCAAATTGAAGCCTCAAGATGTCACTGATTTTTTATCATCATGAATACATTAAGATCTTTAAACAATTAACCAGCGAGATAATAGGAGGTCTTCCCCATTGTTATAATGGTGACTAAGGCAGATCTTTCATCTATTTAGTGGCTTGGGTTACCTTTGTTACCATGGGTTACTTCATCTTAGGCTACCTAAATAATCTAAGGGGGTATGACTATTTATTTTATAGGTCCTTATACTTAGTACTAGATATTGGTACCTAGTAAATGATCACAAAATTTTAGACTAAACTACTCCAGGGTATGTATAATCCTCAATTTTACTTCTATGTTAGCTAACAAAGGGTTCACAGGTTGGATCTACCTAGGTGGTGATTGCAAAAATTAGAGTTGCTTAATTTTAATTTTGTTAGGGTTTAAAAATTAACTCAAATCCATTTTTATTCCTGTTATACTATTAAGCAATCCAAGTCCATTACAAATTTTTTCTACCGTCAATTTGAGCAGTTAGGAAGCATTGGTAGGAAGAAAGGAAAAATAAGAGAAAAGAATGGATTAAGGGAAAGAAAGAAATGGATAAGTAAAATTGTGTGTTTATAAATTAATTTGTAGTTTTCCTTCTAAATACTCCTTTTAATTAAGAAATTATATGTGTGTAGGTTACTTTAGACAAGGAAGATGAGTGTAGGTGAGAAATTTTAGAATGTCTTAATTTCGATAAAGTGTATTCAGATTTGGGATAATTGTCATATGAAATTGAGAGAGGAGAAATTAATTTGAGGTAAAATTATATTTAAAATTATTAATGTACTTAATTAAATTCAATTTAAAATTTTCATAAATTTTAAAGGAAATTATACTTTGAGGATATTTGTTCAAAGATGCGAACTCGGAAAGAACCTAAACAAACTTATGTCGACCATATGATAGACTAGGGTCTAGTTTTTCCTCTTTAGTAGCCTAGGGTCTAGCCATAGGACTTTCATGTTGACTACTCATAGAGAACTAGAAAATGAATCCTCACCATTATAAACTCTAAACTCTTCTTTGCTCAACTTGAAGTTCCATATATTAGTCCTAACCTCTAGCACTTAGTAGGTGGGGCCATTATGGGGGAGCTCAAGGGGAGTCCCCATAGGACTGCTTGGCCTTAGAGTTGACCCTAGGTGTTGGTCTGGAGCTAGTTCACTCACTTTCACTCACAACTCTAAACTCAAACTTGTTGACTTTGATCCCTTAATCTTTTGAGAGACTCATGTAGATGGTCTCATAGACCCACTAACCCTAGGCTAGGGATTGGTTAAGGCCAGTACATAGAGGACCCAAATGGGGGTTCCATTGGTCCATGGCTCATATAGGATGGTTGGCACCACATTTTCACCAAAATATCCAACTTAGTCTTTTGTCCCCTCAAATCTACCCAAATTACCTAAATTCTCCCAAACCCCAAATTTGACCAATATTCTCAATTTCACCCAAACTACCCAAATTTGTTCAAAAATCATTTCAAACCATTTCAAACTACCCAAATTGCCTAAAACCTCCCAATATTGCCAAAATTACCAAAATAACCCAAATTTGCCAAAATTACCAAAATGCCCTTGGTGACTCAAACTTTCCCAAAACCCGCCAAATCATTTTAAATGTCTCCAAAACCAATTTAAACTCTTCCATTGAGCCCAATTTGACCAATTTTGACCAAAAACCTCAAATTGCCCTTAAAAACCCAATTTCCCCAAATTCATCTCAAATTTCCATTAATTGGATCAAATTTCTCCAAATTTCAATTCTCAACTCAAATTAATCATGACCAAACTCAATTCAAACCAAATCCAAGTCCAATTGACCACATTTGAGTCCAATTTCAACCCAAATAAAAAAGCCCCAATTTAGCCCAAAACCATGATCCCATTCAATTGACCCCCAAATCTTTCCAATTGAATCAATTATGCATCATAAACTCTTTGAAACATTCCCACACATCAAATTGAACCTTCAATTGGTTTTGGTCAAGCCTTAATTTCACCTAAAATCAACTTAGACCAAAACCCCCAATTTGGCTATGTCTATAAATGTCACATAATTTAATGCCCAAACCCCAAAATTGACACTCAATTGATGTTGAGAACTTTTTATGATATCCCCCTAGACCAATTTAAACCATCAATTTGGACTTAACCCAACTCTATCTCAACCTAAGCCCAAGTCTAACCCAACATTCCTAAATTGACCAAATGGCAAAATCCTCCAAATCAATTCAAAATCCCCCCAAATCTTTTCTAAACCCTTCATGGCAATCATCCAAACCAAATTGCTCAATCAATTGGGCTCAATGTCATGGCTAGCCAAACTAAAACCCAACTTCTAGCTAATTTGACTCAAATTGAACCCATGCACCAAAATTGACCAAACGATGCCCAAGTGACCAAATTAATGACACCACAGCCACCAAGTACACTGTAGTGACCAGCCTAGACCCACCTAAACCATCCAAGGTGGGCTATAGACCAATGGTTCCCTTAATTAGTGGATTTCATCTCTTTTTTGGTCTAATCCAAAATATATCCACCATCATGACAAACCATTAGTGGTTAATCATAATTAACCCTCCCTCTAGCTCACCTGACTTCTCTGGCCACCATCCCTGGCCCTGTCGGCTGGTCTAGTGGCTGGAAAACACCAAAACTGAGAGTCTCCATGCCTTAACTCAAACCCAATTTCACTCATCCAATGTTTCCAGCTCTGATTGGTATTTGGCATTTTGAAGCCAATTGAACCCAAATTGAAGCCTTGAGGTCCACCCTAAGCCCCTCAATTTAAACCACCTTCTCGTTGGCCAAAGGAGAACTAACCAAAATCCTTGAGGAAACTCTGTCAAAATCTCCCTAGAGACTCTCCAAGCCTTCCTCAGCTCAAGCCAACCATTTTACCCCTCTGTTTCCCCCTGTGAGAGTTCAATTTTGAGCTCAAAATCTGGTCGGAGCTTCGACACATTTCTCCACAGCCTCACAGTGAACCAAACTCCATTCAATTGTGCAAATACCATCCCCATAGTGAGAGGAGTTGATCCCCCACAAAAGCCACCTCTCAAATAGCCCCTAACCTAGTTATAGACGAATACCTGAAATTGAGTTTGGTCAAAAACATAGCTAGACAATTCACCATGGCTTGAGACTTTATCTGGAGGTTCATTGGACCCAATCGAAGCTACCACAACCATATAGTTGAGGCCTCCCCTCTCAAACAAGGTTTTGAACTCTAACCCTAGCCCGATCTTCTTTTGATTCTCCATGTGTAATGGCTTAATTTCAAGTTTGATAAATAATATAGATATGTTCGTCTTGAGTAGACGAAGGTTTAGAAACAAACCCCATGCGATTTGATTGAGTCTAGGTGAAGATCTTAAGGTTTTAGTGTGAACGGTTCTTAGGTTAGGTAATTTGGGGACGATAACGGTGAGCCGTTCTATCGCGTGTTTATTTCATCAACAAAGGAGATCAAGCAGGACCAACCTTTGGTGTGAAAAGGCGGGCCGCATGGCAGTTGAGGTGGGTGGTGGCTTAAAATGGTTGATCACCGTGTGTGAGTTCAGAGCTTTCATAGGATGAGGTGGCCCCGCATGTTTAAGTAAGAAAATATGGATTTTCTGAATTATTTTTAATGAATGATCTTCAAAAATCCATATCTTTCTCTAGAAAAATAATAAAAATAAAATAAAAATAATCTCTTACTCAGTGAACACAAGAGAATAATGTGGATTAAAAATAAAAATTATTTGTCAAGTATATGATTTTTAATTAATTGAATACTCTCTAAGATATTTTATTTCATTATGATTAAATACTAATCACCATAGCTTGAAATTTATAGGGTTTATTCCTCATGATAGAGGGCATTCTCTATGACTTTTTTGAAGTCAGGGAGAACCTTTGTGCTTCTAACCCTAATTTTCAAGCCTAAATGACTATTTTGGCTTTATTTAATCATATAAATTAAAATATCCCTCAAAAAATTATGGAATTAATTTTGTTAGGTTTATTGTGGTCAGAGGAGCTTAGGAAAAATAATGTGATTATTTGAGTAATTTTGTATCTTTCTATTATTAATTGAATATTTTTAGCTTGTATTAATTTATTTAAATTAAATATAAATTAAAATTTGATAAAATTAATTCCACATTTTTTAAAAGAATCATTTCAACTAACTATAAAAATTTCAAATTTATTTAAGTTGATTTGGCCACTAAAGTAGATTTTGTAAGTAAAAATGGTATTTTTGCACAAAATGAATTATATTAAATTAAATAAGCTTACAAAAATTATGAAAAAGAGTTTTCTGAGTTCCTTGTGATCAAAGGGATTTAATAAAAATAAAATACATTTTTTTGAAAATATTTTATATTTAAAATATAGTTTGCATTAAAAATAATTAAAATAATCAAGATTTTCAAAAATACAAAAAAATAGTTCAAAATGTTTACAATTGTTCCTTGATTACTTGGGACCCCTTAAATAATTTTTCTTGATTTGTTTGAATTAAAAATAAATTTCTAAAGGCCTAAAATGTATTTTCCTTATTTTCCCATTTAAATAATTACAATAAATTAATTATAAATCATAAAAATATAAATTTTGTTCCTCTAAATTTTCTTGGATTATGAGAGTTTAATAAAATTTAAAAGTCATTTTTTAGGACTAAAACATATTTTTGTATTTAAATAATCATTAAAAATAACTTTTAAATAATTATAATAATTAAAACATTATTAAAAAAATCATAAAATTTGGTCAAAGTATTCTTTTGACCAAGGAAAACACCCAATAATTTTTCCATAAATTAAAACTTCATTTTTATAAATTAAATAAATTAGCATTGAAAATTCCAATTTTTAAAATAATTATTTAAATTAAATCAAATTTTTAAAAATCATACTTTAATTAATCCATAGATATGATACTCAAATATTTTCAAGGCCATTTGAATTTTTCTTGAAATATTATAAGATGAAGAGCCCCAAGGGCAAGATAGTAATTTTAGGCTACAGTGCCTTGATCAAAATTTAGAATTAACCATTGGGGATGGGAAATTTTAATCCTTAATAAATATGTTGGATGATTGAAATGCAAAAGGTTAAAGTAGAAACTCACTTACCACCTTTTCACAATATCAACAAAATCATAATTTCCCTAATCTACATGATTTGGAAGTCAACTAAGATCAAACGATTCTCAAATGGTGGGCTTAAGCTAGGAAGATGATAATTTACTTATCTTAAGCCTAAAGTTAATGATGATGATGGGATCTTTCAATAAGAATAAATATCACTTAAACTAAAATTTTAACCACCACCAATTTCCCCCGTTATGATTGTTAAAGGCCTAGTAGTGACATAGGCTTGATGCTTAAATTTAATTGATTGGATCTAGAAGATAATATGACTGGGGATTAACACATATTTAAACACTCCAAGCAAATTTGTGATGAACACCAAATCCTTAATGACTTAAGCTTGCCTTAGGGGCATTCATCCATATAATCTTTAAATTAAAGTATCAAATTGATTAAGTATCATATCCTTGGGATAATTGAATTGTCAAGCTTCACTAAGCAACGGGATAGTCACACTCTAACCCGGGATGATTAATGGAACAATATGATGAAGTTCTAAATGAACTCGAAATAATTCAAGAGATCCTCAAAATAGTTCAGGGTCATTCCCCCGAACACTTTCAAATCATCTACTAAAATCATATTTTTTTCTAAAATCATCCACTAAGGTCTTTCGAAACTCAATAGAGTCATACTTGCAATTTAAATTCTTTGTAAAATTATATACACAATGCTAGAACTAACCTTTTAGGTGGAAGAACTAGAAGAACAGACATATTTGCTTTTAAATTATTGCATTTACCTTTCTATACTTCTTGTCTTGAGCTTGCATGTTAAACAATGATGTCACCCTGCATGTCAAAACCAAAACCGTTAGGATAGTCGCGAAACCAAAAATAAAGTTTAAAAATTAAACAAGATAAAATTCATCGCCACTACATTCAAAATATAAAGACAACTCAAAATTTAATCACAAACATCATAAAATAAAAATTACAATTAAATTAAAATGTCTCTATCTGATAATCGGGAATCCCTCAGAGGAGGTAACCTACAGTTGTTAACGAGACTTCCTACTGTCTAAATGAAAGAATGAAACTCATTAAGTTGAGTTTAGTAAATTCATTTGGACTAAGTGAATCTAAAAGAAAATAGTGATGTTAGAACAAGGGAACCGTAAGATCCTAACCAGTGTCACTCTAATCAATTTTGACATCTCCCATAAAATTTAAATAACCATAACCATAGGAAACATTTGATTTGACATCAAGATTTGACACATTAGAAAAATTAAACTTGATATGACGAGGAGCTTGGAGCTAACATTGTGGGCAGCACAGCCATCTTCAACAGTAAAATATAATTTCATCAGCTAAACCATCCTTTTATTAGAATTAAACAACCAAGCCATAGGACTTCGAGGTTGTTCGCCTAGTGCGACATTAATCTACAGCTTATCTTTAGGCTTTTGTATAGTTATGCTATATAATTTAAACCCTAACTCGTTTTAGAACTCTAAGGTTGTCGTTCGTCACGACCTAAATCCTCACATCTTCCAAGCTATTTGTGTGATCGTTTCACACTAATGTAAGCCCTAATTAATAAAATTGGTCGGATGAAACATTTAAATATTTCTCTTCTAAACTGAAGCCAAACCATAGAGTAGTTTGGGAAGTCACCGAGACTCTTTTCCGGATCTATGACTTCCCTATTTCTTCTTCCTTTGGATTTCAAAAATAAATTGTTCCAAATTTGAGTCATTCCCCTTTCACACATTTTTGTCTGATTTCGTTGAAAGGTTTTATTCCTTTGAACTCCTTGAAGATAATATCCTTTGATTTTTATCGAGAGTTTTCTTATTTGACTTCAGTTATCTAAGATGTAATTAACTATAGGAGCTTGCTCTTATAGGAAACTTGTCTGAACCCAGCTTAATATAAACCCTATTTAAAAATAAAATGGTTTCACAGACCAAACGGATGTCATATATTTCTTAGTTTATTTGATTGAGCCTCACCCTCAAGTCTTGTGTTTATCTTTCGGGATAGATACATGGCTTAAGGTGTAGTGCTCTTTCACTTAAACTATGGAAGATATGAGATCAGTTTGATTTCATATTTTTCTAAAACTATAAATATATATGTAAATTAAAAGTCATTTCGAAGTGGGCGACGAGATTTCAATTTTGGCGACCGACAGCTTCCAACAAGCAACTCTCAACTTTTTTAGTGTCGACACCGCTGCTCAGCTTCCACCATCGCTGAAATTTTGATCAAAGCCACTTTCCCCGCTCCTTTGCCCAGCTCGAAAGCTGCCCTAACCTCGTTCGAGAAACCGCCCCTCCCTTCCTTGTCGCGAACCTACACCGCTGCTCCCTTGCTTGTCGCGAAGCCTCCCCCTGCTCCTTTCCCAGGCTTCTGCTCATCTTCCACCATCGAGTTCTGATCGAAGCCGCTACTCGTAGTTGGTATGTCTTCTCCCAATTTTTTTTTCCACATTTTGTTGTTGTACTTCGTGGCTTCATATCCAGGAGTCCTTTCTGTTGTTTTCCTTCCTTTTGTTTTTTCGTTATTTTGGTATTCATTGCCCCTCTTTCAATTTTATTCGAGATTGCTTGTACATGCAAGATAAGTATTAAAAGCTATTGATTTATAATAGACAAAGATTGATTTTTAATTTTTCTAATCAGTCTTCTATGGTTAATCTGACAACTCAGNTTAAAAGCTATTGATTTATAATAGATAAAGATTGATTTTCAATTTTTCTAAACACTCTTCTATGGTTAATCTGACAACTCACTTCTTGCATATTATTCAATTCATGTTATCACCTTTTTTGCAATCTTTCTGTTTATTAATCCTTAGTTCTTATCAATTTCTTAACTGTAATATATATCTATATATATATATACATATTTGTAAGACATATAGTTAAAGTTCTTAACTATAATATATATCTACTTAAGGGCTAAATATACAATCTTTCTCTTTGGAATGGAGAACAAGTGGGAACTTAAAAGAATGGAAACATTTTATAATCAATTTAAATCAAAACATGTTTTGTGAATGGAATCATTTTTTAAATAGTGAATACTATATAAAAGCCAAGATAATCCAATACTAAAACTTTGATACATAAGAGTTGCAAGCAATATTAAGAAACCTATTAAATTTATTTAAAAATATGAATATTAAAGTCATGTTTTCTTGATGTTTACTCATAATTAATTAGTTTTCTACATGCTTATCTTCATTAATGAACACAAGCTAGCAGCAAATGTTTAAAGACATGAAGAAAATAATTCCTTACAGTCGCTTTGTATTTATAAGACTAAACGAGACTTTCCAAAAGGATTAAGCTATCTAAAGAGAGTTATAAGTGCTATATTGCGACCCCCCACCGATTTTTTGAAATTTTATAGTAATTCATTGGCTTAAGCTATCCAATGATGTTGATAAACACCAATTTTTGAAAAATTTATGGTAATTCATTGATTTACAGCAATAAATAATAAATATTATATTATTTCTTGTCATATGATAGTTAATGTACATGTCAATAAATCTTTGGATGATTGAAATGTAATGGGTTAAAGTAAAAACTCACTTACCACATTTTCACAATATCAACAAAATCATAATTTCCCTAATCTTCATGATTTGAAAGTCAACTAAGATCAAACGATTCTCAAGTGGTGGGCTTAAGCTAGGAAGATGAAAATTTACTTATATTAAGCCTAAAGTTGATGATGATGGGATCTTTCAATAAGAATAAATATCACTTAAACAAAAATTTTAACCACCAGCAATTTCCCCCGTTATGATTGTTAAGGGCTTAGTAGTGACATATGCTCGATGTCTAAATTTAATTGATTGGATCTAGAAGATAATATGATTGGGGATTAACACATATTTAAACACTCCAAGTCCATTCGTGATGAGCACCAAATCCTTAATGACATAAGCTTGTCTTAGGGGCATTCATCCATATAATCTTTAAATTAAAGTATCAAATTGATTAAGTATCATATCCTTGGGATAATTGAATTGTCAAGCTTCACTAGGCAATGGGGTAGTCACACTCTACCCCTGGATGATTAATGGAACAATATGATGAAGTTCTAAATGAGCTCGAAATAATTCAAGAGATCCTTGAAGTAGTTCAAGGCCATTCCCCTGACCTTTTCGTAAATTTGATTGATACATTAACAAAAAAAGAGATCCAAAATATTTTTATGCTTTTTGCAAGGAAATGCTCCTGAATTTAAGAATGTGATGACGTGGCGATAATCTGACGGCCGGAAGCCATACCTTGTTATAGTGTAATGTATTTTTAATTGACCTATCTCTATCTCTAAATTGCGTGCCAACGGGGATTTGCGAGAAAGGGGCCCACCTCTCGTGCCCATGCCCAGATTTTTTATCGCAAAGTCCACCGATGCGGCTCTCAAGGATTGCATACTTGACACGTGGGAAAACAATATATTGGTCGGTTTTTGGGCCCCAAAGTCATAAGCGCATTTACATACACACCATCTAATTCTTATGTATTGACATATATATTTATTTTTTATATTTATATCACCCAAATATTATGTGTCATTATGTTATAGTGATATGTGTGTGAATCTTCACAAATCTTATAGGGATGTGTCATCCCAAACAACAAATAACATAAGCTAATTATGATATGTGTCATTAGGGCTTGGCTTTTCAAAATAAAATACAATTCTATAATTTACCATCAGTTTGTCCGGCACTTGACACAGGCNAAACAACAAATAACATAAGCTAATTATGATATGTGTCATTAGGGCTTGGCTTTTCAAAATAAAATACAATTCATTTACCATCAGTTTGTCTGGATCTTGACACAGGTTTTTGTTCATTTTACTCTTATTTTCTTAATTTAAAGCTCTTTATGCCTTTAATCTTTCATAAAAAAATTGTCAAGGGAATTTATTTGATTAATATATTAACAACCATGCATATTAATACAGAATTATAATCATATATTTTTTGTAGATTTTATATGGTTTTAATAATTTATATTTGATTTCATAATCACAATTTTTAATCAATTTTCTGATCTTATGTATATGAACTGATTATAAAACCACTTATAAAAATTAGTGTAGATTTCTCATTTATATCTATAAAAAAAAATTAATCCTTCACCACTAAAAAAACAATTTATAATGATATTATCTTCTTAAGCCGCAGAAGTTGATCTTAGTTGACCCAATTGTTATTNAATGGAGAACAAGTGGGAACTTAAAGAATGGAAACATTTTATAATCAATTTAAATCAAAACATGTTTTGTGAATGGAAACATTTTTTAAATAGTGAATACCATATGAAAGCCAAGATAATCCAATATTAAAACCTAACCCTCTCTTGCAAGCAATGTTGAGAAGAGATAATCAATAAATTATTCCAAGAAACCTATTAAATTTATTCAGAAATATGAATATTAAAGTCATGTTTTCTTGATGTTTACTCATAATTAATTAGTTTTCTACATGCTTATCTTCATTAATGAACATAAGCTAGCAGCAAATGCTTAAAGACTTGAAGAAAATAATTCCATACAGTCGCATTTCATTGTTGCATAAGCATCATTTTTCACTTTTGCATAATCATTTGCATGGCTTTGTATTTATAAGACTAAACGAGACTTTCCAAAAGGATTAAGCTATCTAAAGAGAGTTATAAGCTTAATTCATTGGCTTAAGCTATCCAATGATGTTGATAAACACCTATTTTTTTAATAATTTATAGTAATTCATTGATTTACAGCAATAAATAATAAATATTTTATTGTTACTTGTCTTATGATAGTTAATGTACATGTCAATAAATCTTTGGCATTTTCGTAAATTTGATTGGTACATCAACACAAAAGAGATCCAAAATAATTTTAAGCTTTTTAGCAAGGAAATGCTCCAGAATTTAAAAATGTGCTGACGTGGCAATTATCTGACGGCCGGAAGCCATGCCTTGTTGACTTATCTCCATCTCTAACTTGCGTGCCAACGGGGATTTGCGATATTGGGGCCCACCTCTCGTGCCCATGCCCGGATTTCTTATCGCAAAGTCCACCGATGCGGCTCTTAAGGATTGCATACTTGATACGTGGGAAAACAATATCATGGTCGGTTTTTGGGTCCCAAAATCATAAACGCATTTACATACACACCATCAAATTCTTATGTATTTACATATATAGTCATTTTTTATATTTATATCACCCGAATATTATGTGTCATTATGTTATAGTGATATGTGTGTGAATCTTCACAAATCTTATAGTGATGTGTCATCCCAAACAACAAATAGAGTGACATCTATCAAATAGGGCTGTCAAAACGTTTCGTTGTTCGCGAACAGCTCGTGTTCTGCTCGTTAAGAAGCTCGTGTTTGACTCGTTAATTTCGTTTGATAAATTAATGACCCGAACATGAACTAAGATGTGTTCGTTCGTGTTCAGCTCGTTTTGGCTCGAAATACTAATTATATATATATATATATATAAACTAGTATTTAAAAAAAATCTAATTGACTACAAAGCTACAAAGATTTATAATCAATTAAAATATTGATTAAAAAAATAAAAATCCAATTGACACAAGGCTACAAAGATTTATAACCAAGTAAAATATTGATTAAAGAAATAGAATAAAAATTATTAAATTAGATTCAAATGATGTTTTAATATAAACAATAATTTTTAAATCTTGCTCAAACCTAGAATAAAAATTATTAAATTAGATTCAAATGATGTTGTAATATAAATAATAATTTTTAAATTTTGTTCAAGCCCTTATTGTCTTATGACTANATAGAATAAAAATTATTAAATTAGATTCAAATGATGTTGTAATATAAATAATAATTTTTAAATTTTGCTCAAGCCCTTATTGTCTTATGGCTATTT
>JXCR01119524.1:4025-17992 GCA_002079205.1 Phalaenopsis hybrid cultivar | reverse complement strand
ATACATAGGCCCTTCCAAACATAAAAATAGGATAGGCCAGACAAGTTTGGGGTTTTTTTTTTCTGGAACTAAATCTAAGTGAGTGGTATTGGGGATTTTCTATTTCATCTCCATAGTTAAGAGAACTTTTGTATTTATTTTCTATCATTTTCTCTTGCCCCAACTCTTATTCTCTAATGACTCCTTATGTAGTATGAGACCACTAACAATTTATGATCTAACATCTTTTAAGGTGCGACCAACATGGATCTTGCCACAAACTAGTAAAGGAGTTTTGGATGGAGAAGAAGCACACAAATTGAGAAGATTCCATAAACATGGAATGTACTAGAGAGTTTGTGGTGCAATAGATTAATGGGCTAAAAGAATAGATTATAAAGATTATTATATATGTGATAGATATCATGCCAAGATTAATGCCTATAGTTGAATTATTGTCTAACTCTTTGGAGTCGGTGGGTTGAAGAGAAGAGATGTTAGCGGCGAAAGGAAGAGAGTTCTGCCTTTTATGTCTACTAAATATGATGAAACTTACTATCTAGATAACCATTTTTTTTCCTTCTAACCATAGTAGGAAAAAGAAGAAGAGAAGACATGCAAAAGGGACAATTGCAAGAGAATGCTTTCTCCGAAGAAAATGCACTAGAGAAGTTTAAAATTTCATCTGTGGATTACCTCATGCTGACAGCTGTATATTCTTTGAATTTCTTGTATCTTTCCAAGTGGAGGATGTTACATTTTGGGCATTCTGTGAAGTCTCCGGTTGGCGGTGTCTTCCTCAGGATTTATGCATTACACATGTGGCATCCCGCACAAAGCTCCTATGGGATCCCTGAAGATGCATGCACTGTAGATGTTTCTAGCTCGTCCTCTGTAATCGGCGGACTAATGGGAGTCTCCATCATGTTCGGATTGTAGACTTCTTCCGGAATTGAACTTAATCCAGTAATGGCTTCCTTAACACGTCGCTTTTCCAACCGAAGGAAAGCTCTGTGTTTATGCTGATTGGCATTTTTGCACTGCGCCCTTCTTAAATGTGCATTTGGAACTCTGTCTTCATGGGCGCCAACCAAGACTTCTCTCAATGTGGTGATCATTGACTATAACTGGCCAGTTCCCTCTATTGTGTATTGTATTCTCTCAGCTTTCTTCATCTTTAGTGAGGAGTCTTCCCTAACACTGATTCAGAGTACTGAAGGTAGTCTTTCTGCTTCACGGTGGCTGACAACGTCCATCAGCCCTCATAGTTTACGTTTACTTGACTGTAGTCCAAGTCAAAACACACAATGCCACCCCAGGTTGCCATTTCTTCATTTAGTGTGAGATTTAAGCCGTCTTTGAATGCGAGATCAACTTTTGGCCAGACATTTTCCTGCATAAAATAGGGGAAACATCAACGCGTTGATACTTTGCACGAACAAGAACAATAGCAAACCATTATTAAGCGAATTTTAAAAATTTTATATGTGTAATAACATTTTATTTATCTTAATTTAACGAAATTTTAAAATTAAATGGAGATTTAAAAGTGCATATTCAAATTTTATTTTATTAAAATTGGTCTTATTACAAAATTTTGGACCTAGTCATAGATGCTGGCCAATTAGCCATCCTCAAAACAAGTACCACTTTCAAAAATTCATCCAGTAGAACATCAAGTTGTATAATATTTCTTCAAATATGGCCCCTTGATAGAAATCCATTACTTGGTAAGATCCTCTTGAAATGACCACAACAAATGGTCCCTCCCAAGTAGGATGCTACTTTTGCTTATGAACGAGACTGTATAGAAAGGCCTTACAAAGTCATGGTGATCGATGTGTGGAGGTATGCAGTTTCCTTCGTCATAAATGTTGGTAATACAACTGTTGGGGATACAATCAGTAGGAAGTATACTCCATCATACCGTTCTTTTAATCATCCACTTTATCATTGGAGGTAGTGGATCCACCTGGTTATGTCTGAGAATCCCAGAAGGATTTTCTTGTCTATTGTTGGTGAAGTTGTAGCAGCAACCGCACTTTATAGTGATGCTTCCCTTTCCTCGCATCCACTTTCTTGGCTCAGAATAGGTCCTTTCCATTAGTAGGCCTGCTCGACCTCTATTCCATAGATCAAAAATGCAGTCGAGAATATTTCTCTCATCACTTTCTGAGAAGACCCCCTGGTGTATAACTCCAATTCTTCCAGTAAGTTGATGAATTCTCCTTGCACCTCTTCGTAGAATTCAAAGTTCCTCTTGCTTACTTTGCTTATTTTGTAATATTCAGTCATGCTGAGAATTGGCACCTGTCGGGGGTATTCCCTCATTTCAACGTTGGCGGGAACCCAAACTGGTGCTGATTCTGCTTCCAGTGGAATGTACGACTCGATATCCATCGTGACATATGACTCGGTACCCCATGGGACGTATTGCTCTGTACCCAGTNTTGTAATATTCAGTCATGCTGAGAATTGGCACCTGTCGGGGGTATTCCCTCATTTCAACGTTGGCGGGAACCTAAACTGGGTGGAATGTACGACTCGATATCCATCATGACATATGACTCGGTACCCCATGGGATGTATTGCTCTGTACCCAGCGACACATATGCTTCCCCCATCTGGTGATCAACAGTCTGAGAATTGTCATCATTGGATGCATACTCTTCTAAGGTACTGTAGTGCTGAAGGTGCAAAACATTGCAGTCCGGGCACTCTACGAAGGCCCTTGTAACTGATGCACGTGCAGGTATCTCGGCATTGCAGGTAGGGCAACCTGTATATAGAACATCTGAAGCTGGTCGTATTCTGACTCTGGAACAAATCCGGACTCGTCATCCGTAACAGGTAGGCTGAAGGAACTATCTTTCATGCCTAGATCATNAAGGTGCAAAACATTGCAGTCCGGGCACTCTACGAAGGCCCTTGTAACTGATGCACGTGCAGGTATCTCGGCGTTGCGGGTAGGGCAACCTATATATAGAACATCTGAAGCTGGTCGTATTCTGACTCTGGAACAAATCCAGACTCGTCATCCGTAACAGGTAGGCTGAAGGAACTATCTTTCATGCCTAGATCATAAATATGCCTCTCAGGAATAGGGGTGAATAGGTTTTCCGCCTCTTGCTGGCGTCTTCTCTCCTCTCGGAGGAGAGCCCTGTGTTTGCTTCGATTAGTGTTTCTGCGCATAGTCCTTCACAGTGGTACATCCAGTACTCTTTCATCATTAGCGGCGACTAGACCTCCGGCTGGTGTAGCTATCATGGAGGGCAGGTGGCTGGTCCCCTTCATGGGGTCTTGTTGTATCATCATCTCTTTTTCCTTCAATGAGGAATTATTTCTGACGCTAAACCATAGTAGTGAGGGTAGTCCCTCATTTTCCTGTCGGCTGACGACATCCATTAGAGGGCCGTCATAATCCATGTTGACTTGATTGAATTCCATGTCAAAATCTATAGTGCCGCCTTGCCGTGCCATCTCCTTGTTGAGTGCGAGGTTCCAACCATCTTTGAAAGCAATGATCAGACTCTAGTATGACATTTCTCTGCAGACGACATCAAAAAATGTCATTGACNCCATGTTGACTTGATTGAATTCCATGTCAAAATCTATAGTGCCGCCTTGCCGTGCCATCTCCTTGTTGAGTGAGAGGTTCCAGCCATCTTTGAAAGCAATGATCAGACCCTAGTATGACATTTCTCTGCAGACGACATCAAAAAATGTCAGTGAGCTGAAACTTAGCGTAAATAAGAACAAAACAAGGTGTTTATTAGCGTAAATTTCAGTTTATATCGGTGAGGAGATCATTTATTTATATTTTGTTTCATTTAGTAAAATGTCAAACTTAAAAGTAAGAAGAAGAAAACCAAAGTATGTAATTTCAAAAGTTTTCATTTTACTGAGGTTGATTTTATTATAAAATTTTAGACCCGACCATAGATGTTTGGCCAAATAAATAACCCTGGAATAATCAAGATTTCAAAATTTCAATTCAAGCATTTTCAAGCTGCATAATATATTTTCAAGTATCGCCCGTTGATCGGCAACATGGGCCTTTTCCCCTGGAAATCCACCAGCTGGTAGGCTCCACCTGAGTAGACTTTCTCCACAACAAATGATCCCTCCCAAGTTGGCTCAAATTTCCCAANTAGCGTAAATTTCAGTTTATATCGGTGAGGAGATCATTTATTTATATTTTGTTTCATTTAGTAAAATGTCAAGCTTAAAAGTAAGAAGAAGAAAACCGAAGTATGTAATTTCAAAAGTTTTCATTTTACTGAGGTTGATTTTATTATAAAATTTTGGACCCGACCTTAGATGCTTGGCCAAATAAATAACCCTGGAATAATCAAGATTTCAAAATTTCAATTCAAGCATTTTCAAGCTGCATAATATATTTTCAAGTATCGCCCGTTGATCGGCAACATGGGTCTTTTCCCCTGGAAATCCACCAGCTGGTAGGCTCCACCTGAATAGACTTTCTCCACAACAAATGATCCCTCCCAAGTTGGCTTAAATTTCCCACCTATTTTGCGGTGTGCAAGAATAGGTCTTTTGAGAACGAGAACGATGTCACCAACTTTGAACGTCCTTGGGCAGACCAACTTGGCTTGAGTTTGAACCATCCTCGCATGGTAAAACTCTAAATATTGTTGTGCTTCTAGTCGCTTTTCTTCGAGACTTTCTAATTCTTCAAGTCTAAGCTTAGCACATTCTTTCGTTGTGAGCTGATTAGCGACAACGACTCTGAGAGACAGCGTCTGAACTTCTAGCGGTAGCATGGCTTCAGATCTGTATACGAGAGCGTAGGGTGTGCACTGAGTGGGAGTTTTGAATGTTGTCCGGTAGGCCCACAAAGCTTCTAATAATTTATTGTGCCAATCCCTTTTATTTTCATCTAGTGTTTTCTTCAAAATTTGTACCAATATTTTGTTGAAAGCTTTAGCTAGGCTATTTGCCCGGGATAGTAGATTATTGAGTATCTCCTATCTATCTCATGTCGTCTGACGAAATTGTTGATTTTAGTGCTTTTGAACGTTGTCCCATTGTCGAAGATTACTCTACATGGGACACCGAAATGGTAAACAATCTGACTTTTGAAAAATTGGAGGGCGTGCTGTGCTGTAACCTCTCGTAACGGCACTGCCTTTGCCCATTTAGAGAAGTAATCCGTAGCTGCGAGAATAAATTTGTGTCCCTTAACGGATGGAGGGTCTATCGGACCTATTATGTTCGTGCCCCAACACTCGAATGGCCATGAAGCAACGGTTGGGTGTAGCGCATTCGGAGGTTGGTGTAAGACCACTCCATGCACATGACATTGGTGACACATCCTGATTGTATCCATGCAATCAGACATTATTGCTGGCCAATAATATCCAAATCTTTTGATCTTCATTTTTATCTTTGGCCTTGACTGGTGAGCGCCACACAATCCGACATGTAATTTTTTGACAATATTTTGGGCTTCGGCTCTGCTTAGACATCGTAGCCACATCTGGTCGAACGATCTTCTGTAGAGGATATCACATATTATAGCTTATGACATGGCCCTTTTTATAATGTGGTGCACTTCAGACTTACTTTATGGTTTTTTTCTCATTTTCNTCCGACATGTAATTTTTTGACAATATTTTGGGCTTCGGCTCTGCTTAGACATCGTAGCCACATCTGGTCGAATGATCTTCTGTAGAGGATATCACATATTATAGCTTATGACATGGCCCTTTTTGTAATGTGGTGCGCTTCAGACTTACTTTATGGCTTTTTTCTCATTTGGAAATATTCTATCAATAACTTACGCCAATCTTCGTTGATAGCAACAACCGCAATTGTCGTTTCTTATTCTTTTCCGAGCTTGTGTTGAGTTTCAAGGTCGATCTGAGACAAAACCTATCTTCCTTGTACTGTGATTTCTATGGAGTCCTTCGGGGGACATGCCAATTTTTTAGCAAGTTTTGCTAGAGCGTCGGCATAGGCATTATCTCCCTGACGAATCAGGTAGAAAGTCACATTGGGAATCTGGTTCAATAGCTTCATTGCGTAGCGGTGATACTCTGCTAGTCCTGGTTTCAAAATTTTGTATTGTCCGGCGACTTGCTGGATGACGAGTTGAGAGTCACCGTAGATGGTGATATCTGTTATATCCATTGATATTGCCAATTCTAATCCGGTGATCAAGGCTTCATACTCAGCTTTTTTTTTGTGCACGGCTCTGTCAAGTGGTATGAGAATCTCAACATACCCTTATCTGGTGTGATAAAGATCAAACCAATCCCTGCCTTTCCTGGTATAATTGTTCTCAATCCTTTGTCTTTTTCGGCTGACGAAGCTCCATCGAAGTACATCTCTCAGCGTTGCATACCGGAGAATTCCATTTGTAATATCTGCTCATATGGTAATTCATCATAAGAGGAGACCCAGCTGGAAGTGGGTGTGCAGCGAAAAAATCGGCTAAAATCTGTCCCTTGGTAGTGCGGAGGAGAACAAAAGTTTTATCAAATTGTAATAAAATTATTGACCACCTTGCTAAATGTCCAGAGAGTGTTGGTTGGTTCATCAAATATTACAATGTATTAACTTTCGAAATCAGGGTTATCCTATGAGAAAGCATGTATTGTCTAAGCTTTTAGGTGACAAAAATCAAAGTTAGAAAATGCTTCGCAATAGGCAGATACTTTACTTCTGTCGGTATTAAACGCCGACTCAAGTAGTACAGTGCATTTTCTTTACCCTCATCATTGACTTGGGTTAAGAGGGCTCCAAGAGAGTCATCTAGGGCAGCGATATAAAGTATCAAAGGCTTCCCTGGAATAGGGGCTGCCAAAATATGAGGTACCATTAAATATTGTTTAACTTCCTCGAAAGCCCATTGACATTTCTCTTCCAAAATAATTTTGGCATCCTTTCTAATTCATGCTGAGAAGGGCTGACACCTACCTGAGAGATTAGAAATAAAACATCTCAGACATGCCAACTTCCCTTAGAAGGAACGTAGTTGTTTCAAGGTTTTGGGAGGAGGCATTTTCAAGATAGCTTTATTCTTATCCAGATCGATCTCGATTCCCCGATTACGGACAACGAATCCTGAAATTTCTCGGAGGTAACGCCAAATGCGCACTTTAAGGGATTCATCTTGAGATTGTATTGTCGTAATCATTCGAACGCAATCCTCAAATCACACAAATGGTCTATTTTCCGTTTACTTTTGATGACCCAATCATCCATGTAGCATTCCACTTAATTATGAATGAGGTCGTAAAAAATCTTCTTCATTGCACGTTGATATGTTGCTCCAGTGTTCTTCATTCCAAATGACATCACTGTGTAGTAGAAAATCCCAGTAGGCGTTTAGAAGGCTGTGAGGGCTGCATCTTCTAGAGCCATCTTGATTTGGTTGTATCTCGACGATCTATCCATAAAGGAGAAAATTTCATGTGTCGAAGTGATTTCCACCATCATCTCCAGTATTGGCAGTGAGAATTCATCTTTTGGACATGCTTTATTTAAGTCTCTAAAGTCGACATAGACACATAATTATCCATTTTTCTTTTTAACTGGTACGATATTAGCTAACCATGTGGGGTATTGCTCTTCCCTTACAAAGTTAGCATCGATTAGTTTTTTGACCTCGGCAATGAATTGCTGATCTATTTCGAGGTGCATTCTCCTTGGAGCCTGTTTCACTGGGGTCATATCTTTGTCTACCCCGAGTTTATGAACTACAACCTGTGCTGACAGTCCTGACATTTCATCATAAGTCCATGCAAAGCAATCTCTAAATTCTGACAATAACTTTATTAATTTGGTAGATTCTTCCTCGCTGAGTAAGGAACTTATAAAGGTTGGTCGGGGCTGCTCTTCGGCCCCGAGGTTGATTTCCTTCAACTCATCAACTTTTGACTTAATTTCTTCTTCAAATTCTAGTGGAGCATCTTCTATTAGCTGATTAGTAGACTCATCCTCCATATCGGGCAATCATCTTTCGATTCGCTAGAAACAACCATGCAAAATCTCGGATCATCCACTGGTCCGACTGCACCAAATTTGAGACCGTCTTTCGAGTTAGAAATTCGACTCCTAACATTCCATAATTTTTCAAAGAGTTGTAATTTATCTTTTAGCATCTGTTTTGGCAAATGTCCCTGCTGAATTAACTTTTGTACACAAGGTGAAAGTAACCAAAAGGTAATCCCATTAATTCATTAGAATTCTCATCAAAATTTGTAGAAGCACAGTAAAATTTGATCGGCTTTGAACCAGTGCTACGAACTTCCTCGACCTCTAAACTCTCGGCCTTTTGAGGGAGGACCAGAGTAAGGGTCACGACGTTCACATAATGGTTTATCCGATCATACATTGTCTCGTATTCACTTTTCTCTGCATCTTTTAAAGATATCTCATACCGAGGTTTCTTCTATTTTGTTGTTATTATTTATTCTTCAGAATCCTCTTCATCATTAATGTTGATGGTCGGCCTAGTTTGTTCAACAATCACGTCGGCTCTTCCTCGTCCACGTCCCCGGTCTCGGTCTCGGGTGTATGGGCTAAAAGAACCCCTACCAACTCGTGTGAAGAGATGATAGTAGACTGCCGAAACAGAGTTGAATGGCCTCTTCTTTGTGACTCATCTGAATCTTCGACTTCATTGGCCACAACTTCACGAGAGAAGACAATCTTCTTTAGAGACGAGTAGTAAGCGACGTCTTCATGAATGCTAACTTCATGAATTGAAAATGGTTATAAATCTCTCTTGATGCAATATTCTTGTCCTTCCTTGAATACTTAATACATTGATGTTGGAGGACAGAGCCATGTCATGCTCGTAAACCCATGGTCGACCAAGTAGAGCATTAAAAGAGGTCTCGACGCTGATGATATGGAATTTAGTTGTTGTTACTAGCTCTCCAACTTTCATAAGCAATGTAGTTGATCCAAGGGCTCTCTCTCCCTTTTGGTTGAATCCTCTTAACATCATCTTATCGGCTGTAAGCTCCTGAGTTTCAATATCCAAATATGCTAATGTCCGTATACTCATTAAGTTAAGTGATGCTACATGATCCACCAAAACTCTGGATAGTACAAATCGACTGATGTTAACGGAGATATAGAGCGGACGGTTGTGGTCGGCGGTACCAAGCAACAAATCCTCATCTGTGAAAGTTACCCTAGATTGTTCTTTCAATAAACAAACCTCATCCGAGGACGTGCTAGCCAGCTGAGCTAAGCAAATTTTCGGGTCAAGTAGAGCCTTGATCAGAGATTCTCTCATCTCCTTTGACAGGATAAGAGCATCGAAAATGCTTAGTTTGGCCAGCAACTTCCTAAGATGTGGTAGTAGGTTGTAATCCACATTGTTTGAACTTCCAGTTTTCCCTTGGGCATGTGTCTCTTTCATCGCTGGAGGTGGCTCATCCAGAGTAACCGCTTGTTTTCCTTTTTCCATTGGAGTTGTTCCCGAGGGTAACACTTTTCCTCTTCTCAAATATACCTCTGTTATCTCTTCTGACACTGTAGTTGACTCCTCAAGCGTCAATTCTGAATCTGAAGTAGTTGATGGCGATCATTATTCCTTTACATTCAAGGACTGGTTTGTCACTTCCCGAACTATCGTAACCAGTGTTGTTGACATCTTCTTCTCCTTGGTTAATGGGTTCATCGGACTCAAGTACAATTCGAGGATCGCTTTGGGAATCGACCTCGAAGTTAGAGTGATCAAAATCAACTATGCTATTATCAAAGATAGTTAAAACGTAGCCGAAACCATCATCACTATATCCATAATACCCCGGAGGGGCAAAAAGATAATCATACATGGTCAGGGGTTCAAGGATTTTGTCCCCCGAATTCGAGACAACTAATCTAGCAGAGGAAGCCCCTATCGTACCCCCGACGCTATCAGTCTTCGCGACGTCGCTCTTTTCTTTCTTCTCAGGTTGTGGCAATTTCTCTGATGAAACTTCTATCTTCGGTTGAACAGGTTGTAGCTTTTGAATGCTTGCCTGAACTGAAGCGACCTGAACCTGATCCAATATCTTTTGGGATGACTTGTTCCAAACTGTAGTCCATTCATTTCTTTTTGAGTACGGATCTATTGTGGTGATTGACTCAGCCGAAATCATATTTACAGAACTTCTTTCAGGTTCTTTTAAATATTCTTTTGGGATTGTTATATTCCCTTTTTTAAGGTTCTTCTTGAGCCAATCGTTGAAGATAAAACAATTCTCTATAGTGTTGTTTGTGATTTCTGGTCTCGTCAAAATATCTTAAAGTTCGGTGACACAAAACCCTTAGGGTGGGGTACGACATTGAACTTCTCCGGATAGAGTCTACCATTTAAAATTAATGCACCACCCTTAGATTGGGCTAAGGCCTCCTAAACTTTTTCGACCATTTCTTTAAGTTCCTTTCCTGGTATGACACTTTGGACAGAGTCTTTCTTTTGCTGATCATCCTTATTAGCCGCGACAACTTCCCTCCTTTCATTGGTGATGTGTATAATTTATGGTCGGTTGACTTCTAGAGAGGCTAACTGTTGTGGTTGAGACTATCCATTAACTGTAACCATGATAACCATGGTAGTGCCCATCTTTTCCATTCTTTTCTCCATTTGGCTGATTTGCTCATATTTTAGTATAGTAGCTTTACACAGATCATCTACAACAATTGCTTCAAGGAGAGGTTGGGCGTCGCACGCAGATGCAATGGCTGTAGTTTTGATGACATGAATATCCATGAAATCTTCATTGAGATAGTCGTTAAAGTCAAAATCTTCATCATCATCATCAACGAAAACTTTATGTTCTCGGGTTAATTCAAAAATCTCGACCTTGAGCTTCTCAACCTTTTGCTTCAATTATTGATTCTTATATCATCTTGAGATCTGAGGGACTCTGCTGAACATCCTCCACTTGTTCATCCAACTTGGTAGCAATAACTGTAACAATGTCGGATACATTGGACCCTTGCTTCATTCTATGATCCTGCTTTAAGGCTCATTGATTCGTATTGGTACGACAACTTTAGGCACCCATACCTTTTGCTTCGATGGTGACGTCTTGAGACGGGGTATCTCAACAGAGGCATTAGCATGCCGGAGAGAAGCATGCCCTCCATGGTGCAGACCAGAGAGAGTTCCGGGTAAANCATCTTATCGGCTGTAAGCTCCTGAGTTTCAATATCCAAATATGCTAATGTCCGTATACTCATTAAGTTAAGTGATGCTACATGATCCACCAAAACTCTGGATAGTACAAATCGACTGATGTTAACGGAGATATAGAGCGGACGGTTGTGGTCGGCGGTACCAAGCAACAAATCCTCATCTGTGAAAGTTACCCTAGATTGTTCTTTCAATAAACAAACCTCATCCGAGGACGTGCTAGCCAGCTGAGCTAAGCAAATTTTCGGGTCAAGTAGAGCCTTGATTAGAGATTCTCTCATCTCCTTTGACAGGATAAGAACATCGAAAATGCTTAGTTTGGCCAGCAACTTCCTAAGATGTGGTAGTAGGTTGTAATCCACTTTGTTTGAACTTCCAGTTTTCCCTTGTGCATGTGTCTCTTTCATCGTTGGAGGTGGCTCATCCAGAGTAATCGCTTATTTTCCTTTTTCCATTGGAANTAAACAAACCTCATCCGAGGACGTGCTAGCCAGCTGAGCTAAGCAAATTTTCGGGTCAAGTAGAGCCTTGATCAGAGATTCTCTCATCTCCTTTGACAGGATCAGAGCATCGAAAATGCTTAGTTTGGCCAGCAACTTCCTAAGATGTGGTAGTAGGTTGTAATCCACATTGTTTGAACTTCCAGTTTTCCCTTGGGCATGTGTCTCTTTCATCGCTGGAGGTGGCTCATCCAGAGTAACCGCTTGTTTTCCTTTTTCCATTGGAGTTGTTCCCGAGGGTAACACTTTTCCTCTTCTCAAATATACCTCTGTTATCTCTTCTGACACTGTAGTTGACTCCTCAAGCGTCAATTCTGAATCTGAAGTAGTTGATGGCGATCATTATTCCTTTACATTCAAGGACTGGTTTGTCACTTCCCGAACTATCGTAACCAGTGTTGTTGACATCTTCTTCTCCTTGGTTAATGGGTTCATCGGACTCAAGTACAATTCGAGGATCGCTTTGGGAATCGACCTCGAAGTTAGAGTGATCAAAATCAACTATGCTATTATCAAAGATAGTTAAAACGTAGCCGAAACCATCATCAATATATTCATAATACCCCGAAGGGGCAAAAAGATAATCATACATGGTCAGGGGTTCAAGGATTTTGTCCCCCGAATCCGAGACAACTAATCTAGCAGAGGCAGCCCCTATCGTACCCCCGACGCTATTAGTCTTCGCGACGTCGCTCTTTTCTTTCTTCTCAGGTTGTGGCAATTTCTCTGATGAAACTTCTATCTTCGGTTGAACAGGTTGTAGATTTTGAATGCTTGCCTGAACTGAAGCGACCTGAACCTGATCCAATATCTTTTGGGATGACTTGTTCCAAACTGTAGTCCATTCATTTCTTTTTGAGTACGGATCTATTGTGGTGATTGACTCAGCCGAAATCATATTTACAGAACTTCTTTCAGGTTCTTTTAAATATTCTTTCGGGATTGTTATATTCCCTTTTTTAAGGTTCTTCTTGAGCCAATCGTTGAAGATAAAACAATTCTCTATAGTGTTGTTTGTGATTTCTGGTCTCGTCAAAATATCTTAAAGTTCGGTGACACAAAACCCTTAGGGTGGGGTACGACATTGAACTTCTCCGGATAGAGTCTACCATTTAAAATTAATGCACCACCCTTAGATTGNTAATTCATTAGAATTCTCATCAAAATTTGTAGAAGCACAGTAAAATTTGATCGGCTTTGAACCAGTGCTACGGACTTCCTCGACCTCTAAACTCTCGACCTTTTGAGGGAGGACCAGAGTAAGGGTCACAAAGTTCACATAATGGTTTATCCGATCATACATTGTCTCGTATTCACTTTTCTCTGCATCTTCTAAAGATATCTCGTACCGAGGTTTCTTCTATTTTGTTGTTATTATTTATTCTTCAGAATCCTCTTCATCATCAATGTTGATGGTCGGCCTAGTTTGTTCAACAATCACGTCGGCTCTTCCTCGTCCACGTCCCCGGCCTCGGTCTTGGGTGTATGGGCTAAAAGAACCCCTACCACCTCGTTGTGAAGAGATGATAGTAGACTGCCGAAACAGAGTTGAATGGCCTCTTCTTTGTGACTCATCTGAATCTTCGACTTCATTCGTCACAACTTCACGAGAGAAGACAATCTTCTTTAAAGGCGAGTAGTAAGCGGCGTCTTCATGAATGCTAACTTCATGAATTGAAAATGGTTATAAATCTCTCTTGATGCAATATTCTTGTCCTTCCTTGAATACTTAATACATTGATGTTGGAAGACAGAGCCATGTCATGCTCGTAAACCCATGGTCGACCAAGTAGAGCATTAAAAGAGGTCTCGACGCCGATGATATGAAATTTAGTTGTTGTTACTAGCTCTCCAACTTTCATAAGCAATGTAGTTGATCCAAGGGCTCTCTCTCCCTTTTGGTTGAATCCTCTTAACATCATCTTATCGGCTGTAAGCTCCTGAGTTTCAATATCCAAATATGCTAATGTCCGTATACTCATTAAGTTAAGTGATGCTACATGATCCACCAAAACTCTGGATAGTACAAATCGACTGATGTTAACGGAGATATAGAGCGGACGGTTGTGGTCGGCGGTACCAAGCAACAAATCCTCATCTGTGAAAGTTACCCTAGATTGTTCTTTCAATAAACAAACCTCATCCGAGGACGTGCTAGCCAGCTGAGCTAAGCAAATTTTCGGGTCAAGTAGAGCCTTGATCAGAGATTCTCTCATCTCCTTTGACAGGATAAGAGCATCGAAAATGCTTAGTTTGGCCAGCAACTTCCTAAGATGTGGTAGTAGGTTGTAATCCACATTGTTTGAACTTCCAGTTTTCCCTTG
>JXCR01119520.1:0-12965 GCA_002079205.1 Phalaenopsis hybrid cultivar | reverse complement strand
GGAGTAGGGGCTCGGCTAGGGTTTCTTGCAGGATGAAGCTCTGCTGGTAGGGTTTCAATGGGAGGTGCTGCAACTATCTTCCCAAGGGTGCTACTTTTTGTCTCCTTTCGCCTTCAGAGTCAACTTATTGAACTCTTTTTCCTAGTACTTTGATGGGATTTACAGTTCCGTTGGTCTCTTCTGGTTTTGGCCTTCTTTCACTATTCCTTTGGGTTCTTCTGGTTTTGGCCAGGTTCTTCTGGCTCTTTTGGAGGAAACCTTTTCCCCTTTAGTGTTGTGTACTACTGGTTTGGACCCTACTGTGAGGTCTAGCCTGTGTTGAGTACAAAAAGGGTTTTCTTGTCTTTATTTGTGATTTGTTGGTGCTTTTATTTTGAGCTTGTTTTCCTGGTGTTTATGGCTACCCCTATTGAAATTGAATCTGATGCACAGTGGGCTAAGGCCACTTATGCTGGGGTGGTTGGCAAGTCCACTACCTCTCTTAGTGATCCTGATCACTTAGTCTTTCCACAGAACTTCCATGACACAACTGTTGGGAAGGGTAAAAACCCTTGCATTCATCCTTTGGGTATTAAGGAAGGAGAACCAGCTANCCTAAGACTTTGATGGGATTTACAGTTCCGTTGGTCTCTTCTGGTTTTGGCCTTCTTTCACTATTCCTTTGGTTTCCTCTGGTTTTGGCCAGCTTCTTCTGGCTCTTTTGGAGGAAACCTTTTCCCCTTTAGTGCTGTGTACTACTGGTTTGGACCCTACTGTGAGGTCTAGCCTGTGTTGAGTACACAAAGGCTTTTCTTTTCTTTCTTTGTGATTTGTTGGTGCTTTTATTTTGAGCTTGTTTTCCTGGTGTTTATGGCTACCCCTATTGACATTGAATCTGATGCTCAGTGGGCTAAGGCCACTTATGCTGGGGTGGTTGGCAAGTCCACTAACTCTCTTAGTGATCCTGATCACTTAGTCTTTCCACAGAACTTCCATGACACAACTGCTGGGAAGGGTAACAACCCTTGCATTCATCCTTTGGGTATTAAGGAAGGAGAACCAGCTGTATATTTCTCACCACAAGAAATTCACAACCTGAATGAACAAGTGAAATTTACCTTGGTAGGAAAATTTTTTCTTGGGCACCCTAAAATGGGATTAGTGAGGAATTACTTTGCTTCTTTAAAATTCAATGGATATTGGTAGATTGGAATACTAGATGGAAGACATCTTCTTATCCAACTTTCAGGGGAGGAAGACTATGCAAAACTGTTTGCAAAATAATCTCTTCAAATTGGAGGCACCACCATGAAAATTTTGAAGTGGGACTCTGATTTTGACCCTTGTAAGGAACCTCCTATAATTCCCCTATGGTTTAAATTACCTAGCCTCCCAATTCAATACTTCAATCTCAAAGCTCTATTTAATGTTGCAAGTGCAATAGGGAGACCTCTGAAGGTTGATGCTCCTACATATAACAAAGTTGGACCTGCTCTAGCTAGAATTCTTATAGAAAGAGATGTAACCCTCCCTGAAATTAAAAGGCTCTCGATTGATAATGACAAAGAGGGGTTCTGGCATAATGTGGTTTTCNATTTTGAAGTGGGACTCTGATTTTGACCCTTGTAAGGAACCTCCTATAATTCCCCTATGGTTTAAATTACCTGGCCTCCCAATTCAATACTTCAATCTCAAGGCTCTATTTAATGTTGCAAGTGCAATAGGGAGACCTTTGAAGGTTGATGCTCCTACATATAACAAAGTTGGACCTGCTCTAGCTAGAATTCTTATAGAAAGAGATGTAACCCTCCCTGAAATTCAAAGGCTCTTGATTGATAATGACAAAGAGGGGTTCTGGCATGATGTGGTTTTAGACAGAAACCATACTATTCTCACCACTGCAAGATGTTTGGACACACCAAGGATAGATGCTTCAGGCTTCACCCTCCCCCAAAGAAGAATGTGTCAAATCAAGAAAGGATTAATCGGTCTACTCCCCCAGAACTTACAGTTTGTGTGGAACCCCTCCAACTGGGAATTTGGAGGACAGNCTTCACCCTCCCCCAAAGAAGAATGTGTCAAATCAAGAAAGGATTAATCGGTCTACTCCCCCAGAACTTACATTTTGTGTGGAACCCCTCCAACTGGGAATTTGGAGGACATGTTGGATACACCTAGAAGCTCAACAGCTCCTTTTGGCTCAACTGATCCCACTAACTTTTCCCCCAGACACTTCAGGGAGGAGGAGAATCAGATAAATATTATAACTCCCCTAACAGTTCCACTAGATGTAGATGAGGCATCTAGGGAGATTAACCAGAAAGATACTCCTGTCATAGAAGCCCCTGAGAAAAAAGACATATCTGAGATGAAACTCCTATTAGAAGAGGAATGGCAAACACAAAAATCTAAGAAGAAGAAAAAGGTACTATCAAAAGTTTAGAAATTAAAGGATTGAAAAAATGGGAGCACAGGTGTTCTGAAGATGGGAGGACCTCCTCCTTCTAGATGAAAGACCAGATCAAGATCTCAGCCTTCCCTCCATTTCAATCCCTCCAATGATTAACATGCTGTGTTGGAATATAAGGGGTCTTGCCCATCCCCAAACTTTAAGAACACTGATTTATCTCAACCAAAAATATAAACTCTTGTGTTTTGCTATACATGAACCTATGGTTCAGCAAAACTCCCATATAATTATTAAAAAATTCCATGGTTTTTCTCACTATTCCAACAAGAATAATAAAGTTTGGTTCTTTTGTAGGAACAAAATACAGTGGAGCATACTTATTGACCATCCACAGTTCATACATCTTTCACTTCTAGTTCAAGGCCATTTGGAGTATGCAACCTTTATTTATGCTGGAAGCCTCAAAGTAGATAGACAGGAGTTTTGGGAGGGCTTACATCTCATCAACACAAACATGAACTCTTTCTAGATGGTAGGGTAGATTTCAATTGTATCACTACTGCAACAAAGAAATCTTGGGGGAGACCTCCCAATCTGTCCAAAATAACTTTCTTCAATGATCAAATTCAACAAGCTCGTTTGTTTGACTTGGGATACCAGGATCCTAAATTCACTTATAAAAGGGGTCTCCTGTGGGAAAGACTTGACAGGGTGTTAGTTAATGACTACTGGCAAAAAAACTACCTCCTAACCTTTGTTACCTACTTAACCCTCACTGGTTCTGATCATAGACCACTTCTTATATCCATTACTTCCCCTAGCACTACCACATATCACCACCCTTTCAGATACAATAATATGTGGTCTACTCACCCCCTTTTTCATCAGCTGTGTTGCTTCTAATTGGATGGGTGTTGATCACGCTAACCCTTTCATCAAGCTCAGCCTTCTTCATCTGATAACAAGCAAAGCTTTGAGGAAGTGGTGTTGGGAGACTTTTTGGAATGTTTTTTCCAATGCCTTATCTGCTGAGAAGGAAGTTAAGAAACTTGAGGCTGCTGTTCAGAATAATACTGCCACTGAGACAGATCTGCTTAATGCTATTAACATACAAGATATGCTACTCAAACAGAAAGCTTCTATTAACATCTTTACTAAATGTGACAAAAACACTATGTTCTACCATGCTTATATAAGTTACAAGAGGAAGTACAATACCATACACTCTATTTACTCTACGAAGGGCAGATGGATTAATGACAATCAACTTATTTCTTTGGATGATGTTAAGTACTACAATTCCCTACTGAACTCTTCAGCTGATCTTAATACTGACTATGAAGACTAATTTACTGAAGAATCAAATTACACTAATTAGCTCAATCTCACTGAACCCCCTTCTGATGAGGAAATTTGGGATGCCTTAAACACAATTAACAGCTCTAAAGAAGCTGGCCCTGATAGTTTTACTGCTGACTTCTACAAAAAAGCTTGGCACATTATTAAGAAGGAGGTAGTAGAGGCAATCAGGAGCTTCTTCAGGGGGGTCAATCTCCCTAGCTATTTTGGAGACACTTCTATTGTGCTAACCCCTAAAGGTGATTTGCAGAAGACTTGGGAACACTGCAGACCTATCAGCCTCAAATCTGTCATAAGTAAACTCATAAGCAAGATAATAGTTAGAAGACTCCAACCTCATCTTGACAAGATTATCTGCTCAAACTAGACTGCTTTCATTAAAGGGAGATTCATTACTGATAATGCGTTGTTGGCACAACAACTCATTCTGGATTTAGATAAAATTGGTAGAGGGGGAAATCTAATTTACAAATTGGATATTAAAAAAGCTTATGACACCATTGACTGGAATTTCATTTTGGGGATTCTTGCAGCTAGAGGATTTCAACCTAAATTCAGTAAACTCATCCATAGGTGGCTCATAAACAACAAACACTCTATCCTTATCAATGGCAAAGCCTGGAGTTCTTTCACTTCTACCAGAGGGCTCAAACAAGGTGACCCACTCTCTCCCACTATCTTTATTATTGTAATGGATTACTTCTCTAGAATGCTTGACAGGGCCATTCTCAACCAGCAGTACTCCATATTCCATCACAAATCCAATATAGCTATTTCCCACCTCTTGTATGCTGATGATATCATGATATTCTCTAATGTTCATAAGAATGCTGTTAGAAAAGTCTATAAATGTCTGCAACAATTTTAGAACTATTATGGGATGGAGTTTTGCCCTACTAAATGCCACCTTATAATTAATAAGAGGGCTTCTTCCACTTGCAAACATTGGGTCTCAAACTACACTGGCTTCTCTATTGCTAAGGACCCTTTAAAATATTTGTTGGTCCAACTCACTTGGGGAAGATCTAGAATGACCCAATTTGATGAGGTCTTTTAGAAAATTTAGAAAACCTTATCCAGTTGGTCACATTCTTTCAAATTCAGATTCAGTTGGAGAGAGTATTTAACAGATTCTTATGGGCAGGTCAAAAACAACAGCTCCACTGGGCTTCTTGGCAAAAGGCAGCCAAACCAATAATAGCAGGTGGGATGGGGTTCAAGGGACTCCATCAAATCACACAGATTAATTTTTGTAAGATGTGAATTAATTTCAAAACCCAAACTTCCCTGTGGGCTAAGTTCATCAATGGAAAATATTGCAAGGACCAGATCCTTCTCTAATTTCCAAAAAGCTGGGGGACTCCAGAATTTGGACTAATATGCTTAAAATTAGACAACTTGCTGAAGATATGTACATATGGGATTTGAGGAATGGCAAAGTGAGCTTTTGGTTGACCACTGGTGTTCTAAGGACTTGCTAGGCCCCCCCTTCAGACTTCAATCCTCAACTCTCAGTATGTGATCTTTGGGAAGGAGACTCCTGGTTTGTTACTAAGCTCCAATCCATTCTACAAGAGCCCCACCTATCTCAAGTCACTAAAGTTTTTTTTGATAGGGGCAGGAAAGTCAAGATTATTTGGCATAGCTATGCTAACCAAAGCTTGACAAAAGCCATCTATGCCAAACTTTGTTGTTGGGATCAAGTCCCTTGGGGTGAAGCCATTTGGAACAGATATCTATCCCCCTCCATATCCTTCTTTTGTTGGAGATTCTTCAATAACCTCATGCCAACTGATGATATTCTTAAACTAAAAAGATTAAGAGGGCCTTCTAGATTCTATCTCTGTCTGAGAACTGGAGAGGAAAATAATCACCTATTTTTTAATTGTGAGTTTGCTCAAGTAGGATGGAAAGCAATCCTTACTAAGATTAAGATTAAGGGCTTAGACAAGGACTGGTCAAGTCTCAAAGATGGATGGCACAGTTGGAAAATTAAAAAGATGAGTCTATTCCTTCTATTGTGGTCTGGTTCTTGTGGATGTGCAGGAACAACAGAAAACACGAAGACATGATTATTCAACACAATAAGGTTACTGGAAATTGTGTTTCCTACTTAAACAAGCCGATTCATCTCAAAAACATCCCTAATATCAGCTTGCCTCAGACTACTATAACCAATAGTCAAAACAAGATTTAGAAAGTCATTTGGCAACCTCCTGATCTTCAAACCATGAAGATTAACACTGATGGTAGCTTTTCTGAATGGGGTGCAAGGGTAGGGGGGTGTTCAGAGATTCCTCCAGTAAATGTTTGTTATTCTTTAATGCTGCTACTGTGGCCCATGATGCTCTAGAAGCTGAGCTTATTGTTGTTTACTGGGCCCTTACCTTTGCACAGAAAGCAGCATGACATAATTTGTGGATTGAGGTGGACTCTTTACAACTAATTACATTCCTCACCACAGAGCAGTTTTCCTCTTAGCACCATATGTAATGGAAATAGAAAATTGGCAACCTATACAATATGTTCAAAGTTTATATGTCTTTTATATACAAAGAAGGAAACCAACCTGCTAATTGGCTTCCAGACATGGTATCTATGCTAACTCCTTCTCGGTTGCAACAAGGCCTCCCACCCCTCTTGCCCTCTTGCTTCATGGTGATAAGCTGGAGACTCCTCATCTCAGATTCAAGGCTAGTCACCTCAAAGAGCTTTAGTTTTTTGGGGCTTCTACTCTTTTTTCTCTTTATTTAGTTTTATTACACTCATGTTTGCCTTAATTTTGTGGATTAGTCTCCCTCCTGGTTGGTTAATTGTAAGGGGACCTCTCCAGTGGAATATTTTGTACTGNCCTATTTTTTAATTGTGAGTTTGCTCAAGTAGGATGGAAAGCAATCCTTACTAAGATTAAGATTAAGGGCTTCGACAAGGACTGGTCAAGTCTCAAAGATGGATGGCACAGTTGGAAAATTAAAAGGATGAGTCTATTCCTTCTATTGTGGTCTGGTTCTTGTGGATGTGCAAGAACAACAGAAAACATGAAGACATGATTATTCAACACAATAAGGTTACTAGAAACTGTGTTTCCTACTTAAACAAGCCGATTCATCTCAAAAACATCCCTAATATCAGCTTGCCTCAGACTACTATAACCAATAGTCAAAACAAGATTTAGAAAGTCATTTGGCAACCTCCTGATCTTCAAACCATGAAGATTAATACTAATGGTAGCTTTTCTGAATGGGGTGCAAGGGTAGGGGGGTGTTCAGAGATTCCTCCAGCAACTGTTTGTTATTCTTTCATGCTCCTACTGTGGCCCATGATGCTCTAGAAGCTGAGCTTATTGTTGTTTACTGGGCCCTTACCTTTGCACAGAAAGCAGCATGACATAATTTGTGGATTGAGGTGGACTCTTTACAACTAATTACATTCCTCACCACAGAGCAGTTTTCCTCTTGGCACCATAAGTAATGGAAACAANATATATATGAAGGAGATGGAGTCTGGCTTGTTGGTTGCTCTGCTAGGGTTCCCATAAATTGCCTAACGTTGGTGGGAGCTTCATCCCTTCTTCTCTCAGTTTTTTCTCTACTGGTGGGTTGTCTTCTTTCATACGAAGTTTTTCTCTGGTTTCTCATCTTTCTGGTTTTTTCCTCCCTTTCTCTAGTGAACAGTCGGGGTATTGTTCCATTGATGTGCTGAGCTGATGGTTGAACATATCAATGGGGATTTGGCCACAAACATTCAATGGGCTAAGGCCAATTTTGCTGGTGTTGTTGGAAAAGGCTTTGACCTTATTAAAAACTTTGATGATTTGGTTTTTCCTCAAAGCTACCATGAGGTGGCTGACCCCATCATTAAACCATTAAGCAGGAAAAGTGGTAGAATGGCTATTTTTTATAATGAGGAGGATATTTAAAGCCTAACTGAATATTACAAATTTCCTCTTATACGTAAATTTTAGCTTGGTCATCCTAGAATGGAAGCTATAAGGAAGTTCTTTGATGGCATTAAACTTAGAGGAGCATGGAGAGTTGGCCTTATTGATGGAAGACATATTCTTATCCATTTAACTAGAGAAGATGATTATGCTAGAATCTTCTCTAAATAAATTTTACAGATTGAGGGCAACACAATGAAGATTCTAAAGTGGTCTATTGATTTTGATCCAAGCAAGGAACTCCCTATAGTTCCTATTTGGTTCAAGCTACCAGGTCTAAAGCTCCATTTTTTCAACCATAAAGTTTTTCTTAACATTGGACAGGCCTTGGGTAAACCCCTTAAATTGGATGTTCCAACCTTTAATCTATCTAGACCATCAGTGGCTAGAATCTTAGTGGAAAGGGACCTGACTCTCCAAGCAGTTGAGGAAATATGGCTGGGAACTGAACACAATGGGTATTGACAGAGAATCAGTGCTAAACAGATGCCTTACTACTGCTTCCACTGCTGCATGTTTGAGCATACTGACATTAAATGCTTTAAACTACACCCTCATCTTAGGACCTCTAATCAAGGGGCCCAAAAGAGGTTGTGAAGTCTAGGGAACATTTAGTGGAACTTGAGAAGGAAAGGGCATTTGCTGATGTGGGCCCTGACCAAATCATCTCTGATATTAATGTCAAAGGCCTTAAAGAAATTGCTCAGTCCATCAATGCTGCTGTGACCAGTGAGACTGGAAATGCAGAAAATAATATAACCATCACCAGTTCTGACCACCCTCTGATTGCTTTGACTGATAATTCATCCAAGAAGGAAGCAGGCCCTTCAGTAAGTGCTGAACAGATCACCCAAGAACTTTCTGTTTCAGAGCTCCAGAACTTTCATATGGATATTGGTGAGGGTGTTCATAAGTTTAAAATGGACCCCAATTTAGTTGAAGGTTTACAGATTGATTTGGTTCATGATCCAAAAGACATGAAAAAAGAAAAAGGGCATCCAGAAGTTAAACAATGTGAAGGGAGGAACATACTTACTCAAGGACAGAAATAATCATTTGGAAACCAAGGAGGCCATGATTTGTGCTAGAAGGAGGGGTAAATCCATCTTTTTTGGATGATTAACCTTTTATGTTGGAATGTTAGGGGATTGGCAAATCCTAAATCCCTTAACAGACTAATTGCTTTGAATAGGATGTATAAATTTTGGTTTGTTGCTGTTTTTGAGCCTATGGTGTCCAAAAACCCTAGAAAAATCCTTAAAAAATTCTCTAGCTTTTCTCATTTTGCTAATCTGAATAACAAGATTTGGTTGCTCCATAGAAAGGAAGTAATGTGTCAAATCTTGTGGGATCATCCACAATTTCTTCATATCCATTTTAACTTTGGGGTCAGGAAGGTTTGGCCACATTTGTTTATGTTGGAAGCTCATTAAGAGCCAAAGTGGAGCATTGGGAGTGCATTCACAATATCAGTAATTCCTGTAATTCATTATGACTAGTGGGGGGACTTTAACTCCATTTCTGCCCCTTCTGAAAAATTAGGAGGCAATCCACCTGATTCGAATTCTATGAACATCTTTAATGACAATATCAACTTGGTTGGCTTATTTGATCTTGGTCTAACTGGACCCAAGTTTACTTGGAGGAGAGGACCTTTATGGGAAAGATTAGATAGAATTCTTGTTAACTCTTTCTGGCTGAATGAATTCTCACATACATCAGTCCAACATCTCAACATGACAGGATCTGACCATAGGCCTTTACTGATCACTATTTATGCATCTCCAGTCAAGCACAAATCTACCTTTAGATATCTCAACATGTGGTCCTCTCACAATGATTTTCTTAATCAAATTTCTTTAGGGTGGTGAGAGTGCCACCACTCAAATCCTTTGATCAAACTTTAGATGCTGCAAAAGAAGATTAGTAAACAATTATTTAAATGGAACTGGAATGTGGTGGGAGATGTTAATTTGAGAGTACAAGAGGCTGACAAGACAGCGTATGATTTGGAGACTAGGCTTGAGAACAATTTTGATCCTGAAAAGCAATTACTCCTGGCTAATGAAAAGCTGATGAATGCTATTAGTATGCAGGAGGAACTCTATGCTCAAAAGGCTGTAAAAACCAGATTTTGTGAAGGGGACAGAACACAAAGTACTTCCATGCTTGTATCAACTATAGGAGGAGATACAATACCATTCACAAGATTAAAGAGCCCTCAGGGCAGTGGATTCATTCTGAAGATTTAATTGGTACTAGTACAATCCAGTATTTTCAAACACTTTTCACTCAACCTCCTGTCACCAGACTTCCTATCCATCAAGATCTATTTGATCAGAGTTAAATAAGAAACCTGAATTTGGATTCTATCCCTGGGGAATTGGAAATATGGTCAGCTCTGACCTCAATTGACAGCTCCAAAGTTGCTGGCCTAGATGGATTCTCAGCTGATTTCTACTAGAAAGCATTGAAGATCATCAAAGGGGATGTTATTGAGGCAGTACAAAGCTTTTTCAAAGGGATGGATCTTCCTAACTACTTTAAAAGCTCTACCACTGCCTTAATTCCCAAAAACAACTCCAAGCTCTTCTGGGATCAGTTTAAGCCTTTTAATCTCACTGATGTATTGTCCAAAATTATCAGCAAGGTTATTTTCAACAGATTGCAGCCTCATCTACCTCATCTCATCAGTGAGAATCAATCAGCTTTTGTGCAAGGAAGAAGTACAGTGGAGAATGTTCTCCTAGCCCAAGAACTAGTCCTGGATTTGGAGAAATAGTGTAGAGGAGGGAATATAACTTTTAAACTTGACATCCGAAAGGCCTATGACACCATAAACTGGGATTTCATTGAGGGGGTGCTTTGAGCTAGGGGATTCTCTCAACCCTTTATTTCATTGATCAAAAGGTGGCTCAATAATAATTATCATTCCATTTTCATTAATGGGAAGTTTCAAGGTTTCTTGAAAGCTACTAGAGGCATCAAGCATGGTGACCCACTATCTCCCACAATCTTCATACTTGCTTTTGATTACTTATCTAAACTGTTGAACCATTTAATGGTCAAAGCTCCTCGCTCTTTATATAACCACAGATCTAACATAGCTGTTAACCACTTAGCTTTTGCTGATGATGTTATTATATTTGCCAAAGCAACTAAACCTACAGTCAAATTGCTTTTCCAATGTTTGGAGAACTTTCAATGTAGCTCTGGAATGGAGTTTCATACTCAGAAATGCCAATTTATTTTCAGTAAAAGGGTGAAACCAGAAATTAAGCACTGGGTTTCAGATTTCACTGGCTTTTAATCTAGCTCTCTACCCTTAAAATACTTGGGTACCTTATTGCTCAAAGGGAGGACAAGGCAAGTCTAATTTGATGATATCATCCTCAAAGTTCAAGATAAACTCAACAGCTGGTCTAATATTTTTCTTTCTAATGGGGAAGAATAACTCTACTCAAAAGTATATTGGCAGCTCTTCCATCATATTTATCAAAAGTTTCTGTTATGAAGAAATCCATCCAAACTACTCTTGAAAGAACTTTCAATAGATTCCTATGGGCAGGCGAGAGAAAGCAAGTGCATTGGGTGAGATGGAAAAGAGTTTGTGGCAGTGTTAAAGTTGGTGGTCTGGGGTTAAAAAGTTTTTTGCAGATTTCCCAAATTAACTTTTGCAAACTTTGGATTTTGTTTAGAGCACAGACTTCAATTTGGGCCATATTCTTGAAAGGTAAATACTGCAGAGATTTGCATCCTACCCTTGTGACTAATAAATTGGGGGATTCAAGAACTTGGAAGAATATGCTAAAGATGAGAGAAAAGGCAGAACACCTTTTCATTTGGGATATTTGGGAAGGTAGTCTCAATGTTTGACTTGATAATTGGTCTGGAAAAGGCTGTATCCCTCCTCCAACTGGCTCTCAATTCAATCCCACAACACAAGTGGCTAAACTTTGGTCTTGTGGTGAATGGAACCAGCAAGCTCTACAGAATATCCTTGATAATAGATTACTCAACACTATATTGAAAAAACCCATTGACAGATCCAAGAAGGACAAACTCATTGTGAAGAAGAAGGTCTCCCAAACAGCTTCAGCTTCCATTACTAACTTCTGCTTTCCTCAACAGGAGACCCCTTGGACTAAATGTGTTTGGAACAAGTTTCTTTCTCCTTCAATGGCCTTTTTCTCCTGGAAATTACTCTATGGTTTCATAACTACTGATGATATTCTAAAGTTAAAAGGATTGAGAGGCCCTTCAAGATGCTACCTGTGTAATAGTGAAGAGAAATTCCTCCCCCATTTGTTCTTTAAATGCTCTCATGTTCAGCAAGTCTGGAACATCTTGTTACCTAAATTTACAATTAATACCGTTCGTTTGTCCTGGGATGATTTCTATTTATGTTGAAAGGACTGGTAGGACCAATCTCTCCCCCCATCCCTTGTATCATTGCTTGGTTTGTTTGGATGGCCAGAAACAAGCTGAAATTTGATGATGTGCAAATGAATGCCACTGCCATTTCCACTAATTGTTATAGCTATTTGCAAAAATAGTACTGTCATAGGAAGCTTCCTGAAATCCTATGCACAACATCCCTCTATTGTTCAAGGAAGTTCCATACTATCCTTGTTCATTGGAAATGCCATCCTAAGGGCTGAGTCAAAGTCAATACAGCTGGAAGCTTCATTTCTCCTAATGCTGGTTTTGGTGGGGTTTTCAGAAATGCAAGAGGTGAATGTATGTTATTCTTTCAGTCCCCTGCCAGGGCTGAAGACCCTTTGGAAGCTGAAGCCCAAGCTGTTTATTGAGCAGTGTACTTGGCCAAAAGGTGTAGCGGGAATCAATTAATGATCGAAACTGATTCAAGGAATTTAGTTAACATCCTTGAAGGGAGAATATCTGCCCCTTGGTATTTGATTCATTGGACCACTGCTATACACACCTTGAGCTTGGAGATTAAGGTGTCCTTTTCTCATACATATAGGGAGGGTAACAGACCTGCTAATTGGCTTGCTAAGGCTGGCCTCCATACTCAAAACCCTTCCATTGATACATATACCACTCCCCATTTAGAATTGTTGTTGAAAGGAGATCTTGTTGATCTACCTTTCCTTAGAGTTTTGCATCTTTAACTTTTAGAAAGCTTTATATTCTATTGATGGAGACCTATTTTTTTGCCTTCCTTTTTGTATCTCCCTAGTTTTTAATGAATTAGGAGCCTGGTCTCCTTTATATATATATATATATATATAGATATATATATATATATATATA
>JXCR01119516.1:43046-67446 GCA_002079205.1 Phalaenopsis hybrid cultivar | reverse complement strand
TATATATATATATATATATATCTCTCTCTCTCTCTCTCTCTCTCTCTCTCTCTCTCTCTCTCTCTCTCTCTCTCTCTCTCTGTGTGTTTGTGTGTGTATTAATGACATGTATCCACTTGTCACTAGTGTGTGTTGATTTTATAAGCGGTGACTACCTATGAAGACATTGGAGATTGGTGGTTGAAAGAACAAAGCCAGGTGATTTTAGTCAAGAAATCATAATCAAGCAATGGTACTTGGGGATTGCTGGTGATTGAATGATCCTAGGATGGTAATGGCGAGTAAGCAATTGTAGTTGGGCACTGACGACCGAGTGACTATAGTTGATTGATCATAAATGTGTGATAATATTTAGATGACCATAGTCATGGCATAGTGTTTTGACAACTATTGTTGGTAGATGGCAATATAGCAACTAAGGAAGGTGATGTAAGTTCAAGAAATCGTAGATGGACGATGGGGTTTTGATGATCATAATCAGCCAATAATCATCTAGCAATTGTAGTCAAATGTTGAAGGTTGGATGATTAAAATCATGTGATATAATTTGGGGCACTATAGTTGGGTGAAGGTGGTATGTAGAGCATTCATATATGAGAGATAGAGTACTGTCAATCATAATTTTGTGATGGTTGTCAGGCTACCATAATAGANATATTGATAGAATAAACATGCATCCTCTTTTGACACATCCTGACCTGGAGCGGAATATAGCCTTGTAACATTCCACATTGTAACAAAATTGTATATTGTAACATTCCACATTGTAAATCAAGCTTTCAAGTATGAAACCTTCTTCCTTCGCATCTCTTACTCAGCGAAATGTACCTGATAAACAATTATATGAGGAAAAATTAACTTTGGGATGAAATTTGTGAAATGTTGCATCACTCCTACTAGTAACCACTCAGGAGAGAATTCTTCTTCACTAGTTCTCATTAGGGGTGTAAACGAGCCGAGCCTGAGNGAAGTCCCGACAAACTTTTCGTGAGGTTCTCCATATCCGGTCTCAATTATTTATTTATTTTATTTGTTGAAATTATCCGGAGTGGGCTCCCACTTAGGCCCGAATGAATCAACCGAAAATTACGGGCTATTTATGGATTATTGCACTTTTTTTATTATTTAATTTGGCCCCACAGTATTTTTGATGAGACTAAAATCTTAATTTAATTTATTCGAAATAATTATAAATTTATTTGATTATTTTCTTGATGTTAGATATTATAATATGTAGAATTTTAATTTTTTTTTTCAGTGTTAGATTCTAAGTTAGGATTAATGTTTGGGTTAGCGAATGGGTCTTTGGGTGCAAAATACTCATTCAAGAAGTGTTTTTATTTTTTATTTTTAAGAAGAAGCTACCATCATCCACTTAAGAAATTTAGGGTCCGTTTGGGGCAGCTTATAAATGCGGGCGGCGTTTTCAAAACGCCGCCGTACCGTTTGGTTCGCGCGTTTCGTCAACTTATCTGAAACTGCGTTTGGGTTTTTACATTAAACATTGGTCGCGGGTCGACCACCGCGGCTGGCCTGGGGGCCGCGTTTCAAGATAAACAACTTATCCTGAAACGCACAAGCCGCCCCAAATAGACCCTTACTCAGAATATTTATAAGAAATTTTTATTAGTGAAGTATTTATGTAGTTTTTAGAAGTAAAGTGGTATTAATATAATAGTTTTATGTGAAAGGTCAATACATAGATGAAGATTCAAAAAAACATAATTGTTGGTGTTGAATGCTAGACAATTCTCAAAGATAGAAAAAAAATTAAGGCTTAGGTTAGTAAAAGTATTTAGGGCACACACATAGAAGTAATAAAAGGTAAAAATTTTAAAGTGAAATTTTCAAAAAAAGGACAATCCATACTGAATTATTTGATTGTAGACTACTTTTGTAATATTTTAAGTGTCTTAATGATCTCAAATTTATTTGAACGTGGGCTTATTGGAATATTCCCATCGAGCTACTCAATTTGCTATGAGCATGGGAAATTCAAATATTATTTGAACATTTAATCAATACTTTCAAGCTCTTAATTATTCTTTAAGTGTTTGATCTGAATTCAGTTGGACTCGGATTGAAACACTTTTAGTGTATTTGAGTTTGTATTAAGTAGATATTCAATTTGAATATAATTCTTTTAAAATTTGAGATTGGACGGTTTTAAATTTGAAAATTAAGGTTTTCATTCTAAACATATTAAGTTTCATGCCTTATCATGTAAACTTCTAGTGAAATATGAGTCGCCCCACTATTTTTTTTACCTCAAAATTTATATCATCGAAAAATACATATTAAGTTCTTACAACAATTATATATTAAAGTTACAATTTCAGATGTGTTACAATACACGGCTGCTCGTTGGGCATTAAGATTGACCTCCCATCTAGGTCGTGAAACAAGTAAAATCTATTCAATCATAATTTTAAATATTTATGAAGTTGTGTGTAGATCGAAGCAATAATTAAGAACAAAATTAATATTTTTTAATTACTCAAAAAATAATCATACTAGCTTCATTGAACAATAAAAGCATAAAAAGTTAATCCAGAAAATAATAAAACTGACATTATGCAGCTTCGAGTTGGTTAGGTGGATGCTTCCAGCTTAGCAACGCGCACGCATGCACATGGATGTGTAGGAGTGTGATGTGCATACAAAATGTGTTATTCCATGTTCCATTCTAATATTTTTTAAAGTTAATTTTATATTTTTGAAAAATATATGTGTTGTGTTTTGCAGAATAAAGAAAAAGGAAGTTATCGGAGTTGAAGGAAACTCTAAAATCACCAAGTGCGAGCTGTAGAAAGTATTAATGCCATGTATCCACTTGTCACTAGTGTGTGTTGATTTTATAAGTGGTGACCACCAATGAAGACAATGGAGATTGGTGGTTGAAAGACCAAAGTCAGGTGATTTTAGTCAAGAAATCATAATCAAGCAATGGTACTTGGGGATTGCTAGTGGTTGAATGATCCTAGAATGGTAATGGCGAGTAAGCAATTGTAGTTGGGCACTGACGACCGAGTGTCTATAGTTGAAAGATCATAAATGTGTGATAATAATTAGATGACCATAGTCATGTTATAGTGTTTTGACAGCTATAGTTGATAGATGGCAATCTGGCAACTAAGGTAAGTGACGTAGTTCAAGAAATTGCAGATGGACGATTGGATTTTGATTACCATAATCAAGCAATAATCATCTAGCGATTGTAGTCAAATGTTGAAGGTTGGATGATTAAAATCATGTGATACAAGTTGGGTGAAGGTGGTATGTAGAGCATTCATATATGAGAGAGTACTATCAATCATAGTTTTGTGATGGTGGTCAGGCTACCATAATAGAGCAATATGGTTGTGTAGCCGGACATCAATAATTGAGCAACTATAAACGAACCACAAAATTCAAGTGATCGTACTCAAGCTCGGTGACAAGGTAACTACAACTTCCGGATAATTCTCAAGTGAATGTGAATGAGTGATGAAAGTGACGCGATTATCGAGCAATGATACTTGAGTAATCATAAATGGGCATTAGAGGTCTAGCAATGGTGGATTAACATGAATGATGATTCAAGTGGACGGGTGATAATGGTCCAATGGCGTAGAAGTTGGAATTCTTCAACTTCAAAAGTTGGCAAATTTATAATTTCTTAGACTAATATTTTTAATTTCAATTCAAGGATGTTTACTAGACTTAAGAAGCACAATTTTATCCTTACATGCTTTGAACAAACTTATNCATTGTGGACGCCAACCTAAATCCTATCGCAAGGCTAATAATAATTCTGCGTGGCAGTTTATATACGGCTTACAGCCAGTAATATCTATTTATTTATGCAGTATATATATAATTAATGTATTGCTGAAAACTATAGGCCGACTAAATCCAGCTGGATTATTCGAGGCATGCTTTCACTTCGAATTGGTCAACGGAGAGAGTTCAGAAAACTAAGAAAATGAGAGAGAGTCAAAGCGTACGTGTAACTGCTGGAGCCTATGCGGAGGACAAGGCCGAGGCGCGATTCGCATGTCAATGAGCCTTGACAGAAAATGTTTTGGACTCTACGCAAAAGTCGAAAACTTTTTCCTTCAGATTCATGAAATCAGGCAACAATAATCTTATGGTATCTATCAAAATATGCTGGAGATAATATTAGGGGGTTATTTAGTTTGCTTGAAATAAAAGGTAATGTAAAAGATTTATTAAGTATTAAGATTCAAATGTATTAAAAATATTTTGAAGTTGTTTAGTTTACCGTAAAATAAATGTAAAGCTTTATTTTTTTTTTGGTAAGTAGTAAAAGCGGCTATGTGGGCAGCGTGGCAGATGTTCAATGGCTAAAGTGACTGTGGCGATGGCAATCAGGTGCAATGGTGAATTGCGGCTGCGACGGGATGCAGTTGGTGCTAGTGTCGGTTGAGTACTGTGTCTGGCGGGCAGCGGTAGGCTGCAACATGCTGATAGGATTTTATATGAATGTTGTAATTCAAATTGAGCTAAAAGTCCGAATTCTAAATTCAACTAAAATGAACTGCATAATAAACACATAATTTTTTCAAATTCCTACAAAAAAAATTGCAGTACGTCAATACACTGAAACTTCACACTAATAAACAGCTCCTACGTCTTGACGACGGACGAGCGGATGAATGTTGTATTGCACCACACCATCGAACTCACGATGTGGCACAATCCAAATCGTTCAAGTTAATCGGGCGAAATTTATTTTCTAAAATGTGATGGTTTATTTCAGATTTTGCTATTCCAAATCATGATTTTTTAATCTATCAATAAATTAGCTCAAGAGATATGATGGTCCATTGTGAATTTTATATATGAGAAGCCGGTTACATGCTCTTTCATTAATAGGATGATGAAAATATCTTGGATTGAAGGGCATTTTTGTGCCATAAAAAGCCCAAAAGATGAATTTTTAAAATCGATCTAATTAAATAATATTTAACATAATAGTATTTATTTCAAATTCAAAAACAGCAAATTTGACTTTTCAAAAGCTGATTTTGACAAAATTGACTATTGGAAAATCGATTTTGGGCTATTTAATTATTTTCTAATTTTGACACTTGGTGAAAATAAGAAGAGCGAATTATTATTATAACTATGATTATTATTTGTGTAGTTATTTTATAATTATTATTTCTATTTTTGTTCCTATTATATCTTTTGTTATTATTATTATATTTTGTTTTTTTTTATTATTTGTTGAGTTCAAAATTATCCAGGAATAGAGTGTTTTACACCAAATAGAAATAAAGAGCGTACTATAATGATTAATATGTGTTTACCATTTATTCGATAAATAATCCCCTATTTATAGATATAAGAGGTACAATTATGAGATTACATTATTTACTTTACTCAATTAGAATAATGAGAGTTGTTTTATTATTTTAAATATACTAGACCATTGTTTTAGGAGTTCCTTTTGGAGGAGTCTACAAGTCGGTTTGAACCTTAGGTCCAACTGACCGATCAGGCCGACGAAACCCTAGGATTCCAGGGAAAGTGAGTTGAGAGTAATGGTTTTCGACTGGTTAGAAATCCATCAGGTCGAGTTCACTCTCTTGATCCGAGTGAATCAGTGTGGATCGACTACTCTACTGATCGTTTTTTTCTATTTGCTAGACTTCTTCATCGGACAGTCCTCAAGTTTCGTGCTGACATTGCTGGTCTATGGTATTATTTTTTATCTTGTTACTATTATTATTATTATTATTTAAATTATTATTATTATTTATGTTATTAACATTGTTGAGACGTTTGATTTGAACACAAGTATGTCAGATTCATAATTTGTTTGACCTTTCAACTATGCACTGAAAGCTTCCAAAGTAGTTTAATGGTTTGAGCTAGGCTTGATTTAACTCGAATTGAACCAATTTTGGTATTGTTGGGTCTGCCTCGTTGAGCCAGTCAATTTGCTAATTTGTTAAAATCGGAGTTCTGAATGACTTTTAATCTGTTTGAATTTTACTTGCTAAAAAATTACATTATGATTAACATCATGTTTCAAGATTTGTGTCGGACGATTAAAAATTATCAGTAATAATAATAATAGTAACATTAAGATGAACTAAATGTATTCCTCATAGGGTGGTAAAGTATAATATTCGCTTCATTTTAACTCTTATTAGAGGCCTCTACCGAATCTGTTTAAGTTGTTCCTCTTGCTTTCAAGTTTATTTTTTGACTTTGGTATTAGATTACATCTTTGATTAAGTTGTTCCACATACCCATATTAGGAATCATATCTTCAAAAAAAATCAGAACATATCATTATATGATAAAAAATAGTGCTTCAAGAAATTAGAGGTGTGTGATATAAAATTCATTGATGAGTTTTATTAAAATGCATTAGAACTATTGAGAACTAGCCAAGCCAATCTTGAATAATTGAAATAAATTTGGATTGTCTAGCTTTAAATATCACGGTGATTGCAAGCTCTACAATTTTCAAATTCAACTATCAATTCATTTTGGATACTTGAAATCAACATGTGAAACATATTTATAAAGGTTGACATCTCTTATATTGTTTCAGCTAAACATATGTTGTCATAAAGCCTATATGTCATCGATAGAGCCGATATTAGATATCCAGAACCTTAGATCAGTTTAACTAACCATTTGACATAATATCAACCAATGTTAACCTCCATATTATCTAGAGTTATAATAAGCCCTTGGAATCTAACCAAATGTCCTTACATATTTGGGATCAGATAGGTTTGTACGAATTGAAGTCTAGTCCCACATTACGCATGTTTGTAGTCAAGATGCGGTTCCTAACGTGCACATGATGATTCAACATGTTAAAAGAAGTAAAAGTGGTGTAGATAGAACACAACATTCATAAGAATTGATCTAAAGCATCATTCTTTGCTCGCTTTGTATGATCGCTTTGTATGATCGTTGACTTTAGAATTGAATTTCACAAGTACTATTATTACTCTCATCACATATAACCTTCTTTGGAGGGGTTAGGATGTTTCTATTTTGCAAAGTGAGAAAAGCTTTGTAGCTAGCTCACCTAGCAAAATCATGAGTTGTGAAATAGCAGAAGTTTTATAGTTAGCCCATTCTATAACATCATGAAGAGTTTCCTTTTTTGAGATCCGAAGGTGAAGCTCCCCACATGCCTCGCCAAAGTAGAATGCCGCACATCCAAGCGTCAAATCCTAGGTGTCCAAGTGAGGATGTTAGCACAAGTATGGCTTGTTATCGAGCATGATCGTTTTCTTTGAATTGTGTCAAGTGTCTTCTTTTAAGCATGTTGCACTCTACCACAGAAATTTCTAAAACGCCATAAGAAAGTAGTTCCCCGAACAAAACTGTGGTAGCGGCCTAAAAATCAAAGCATACAGAAAGCTATCTCAAACAGACCTTAACACTGTGGCGACTTTGGTAGAAAAGAGATCTAAGAGGAGTCCACAGTATGTAGGGCTGTCAAAACGGCTCGTTGTTCGCGAACAACTCGTGTTCAGCTCGTTAAGAAGCTCATGTTCGGTTCGTTCACTAAGTTAACGAGCCAAACACGAACAACTCGTTTTGACTCAAAATACTGCTAATCAATTATATATACATCTTTGATGAGTAGTCCTTTTTAAAAATTTAATTGACTACAAAGCTCCAAAGATTTATAATCAATTAAAATTATTAATGAAGAAAATAAAATAAAAATTATTAAATTCGATTCAAATGATGTTTTAAATCTTGCCCCAATCCTTAACATCTTATGGCTACGTGATTAGAGTTTTCAAATTGACTTTTTGTTCGTGAACGACTCATGTTCGGCTAGCTAAGCAAACGAGCCAGACACGACCATATTTTTTGAGCTCGAAATATAAACGAGTCGAACACGAGCTGGGTCTGGGCTTGCTCGTGTTCAGCTCGTTTACACCCCTAACGGTATGTTTATCCAAACTCATCATTGTGCCTTCTAGTGAAATTTTGAATTCAACTAATTTTCCATTAAAAGATTAGGTGTAAAATTCTTTAAGATTATTGGTTAATATATTGGTAATTCTAATAATAAATGAGTTTTACATAAATCATAATTTTAGCCAAAATACAATTAATCAATTCAATTTTGAGCTATATTAATTATAAGCACCCTTACGGCAGACAAATGCTGCTATTTCATCAATTATATTATTGTATTATTAACCTCACCACCTTAACTAACAGGTACACATCAAGCATACTCTTTAAAATCTTGCTCAAAGTTTACATGCAGAAATGCAATTCATGGAAATGTGACACAACTTTAAGTACGTGCAAAAGAACTAATTCTGTGTTTTTTATTGTCACTTCTTCAATTTACTTTCACTCAAATAACAAAATTCCAACAAAATNTAACTAACCATTTGACATAATATCAACCAATGTTAACCTCCATATTATCTAGAGTTATAATAAGCCCTTGGAGTCTAACCAAATGTCCTTGCATATTTGGGATTAGATAGGTTTGTACGAATTGAAGTCTAGTCCCACATTACGCATGTTTGTAGTCAAAATGTGGTTACTAACGTGCACATGATAATTCAACATATTAAAAGAAGTAAAAGTGGTGTAGATTGAACACAACATTCATAAGAATTGATCCAGAGCATCATTCTTTGCTCGCTTTGTATAATTGTTGACTTTAGAATTGAATTTCACAAGTACTGTGCCTGGCGGTCATCACATATAAACTTCTTTGAACAGGTTAGGATGTTTCTATTATGCAAAGTGAGAAAAGCTTTGTAGCTAGCTCACCTAGCAAAATCATGAGTTGTGAAATAGCAGAAGTTTTATAGTTAGCCCATTCTATAACCTCATGGAGAGTTTCCTTTTTTGAGATCCGAAGGTGAAGCTCCCCACATGCCTCGCCAAAGTAGAATGCTGCACATCCAAGCGTCAAAACCTATGTGTCCAAGTGAGGATGTTAGCACAAATATGGCTTGTTATCGAGCATGATCGTTTGCTTTGAATTGTGCCAAGTGTCTTGTTTTAAGCATGTTGCACTCTACCACAGAAATTTCTAAAAAGCTATAAAAAAGTAGTTCCCCAAATAGAACTGTGATAGCGGCCTGAAAATCAAAGCAGTCAGAAAGCTATCTCAAACAGACCTTAACACTGTGGCGACTTTGCTAGAAAAGAGATCTGAGAGGAGTCCACGGTATGTAGGGCTGTCAAAACGGCTCATTGTTCGCGAACAGCTCGTGTTCAGCTTGTTAAGAAGCTCATGTTCGGTTCGTTCACTAAGTTAACGAGTCAAACACGAACAACACAAAAAAATGTTTGTTCGTTCGTGTTCGGCTCGTTTTGATTCGAAATACTACTAATCAATTATATATATATCTTTGATGAGTAGTTTTTTTTAAAAATTTAATTGACTACAAGGCTACAAAGATGTATAACCAATTAAAATTATTAATGAAGAAAATAAAATAAAAATTATTAAATTTGAATCAAATGATGTTTTAAATCTTGCCTCAATCCTTAACATCTTATGGCTACGTGATTAGGGTTGTCAAAATGACTCTTTGTTCGTGAACGGCTCGTGTTCGGCTCGCTAAGCAAACAAGCCAGACACGAACACACTTTTTGAGCTCGAAATATAACCGAGCCGAACACGAGCTGGGTCTGGGCTTGCTCGTGTTCGGCTCGTTTACACCCCTAAAGGTATGTTTATCCAAACTCATCATTGAGCCTTCTAGTGAAATTTTGAATTCAACTGATTTTCCATTAAAAGATCAGGTGTAAAATTCTTTAAGATTATTGGTTAACATATTGGTAATTCCAATAATAAATGAGTTTTACATAAATCATAATTTTAGCCAAAATACAATTAATCAATCCAATTTTGAGCAATATTAATTATAAGCACCCTTATGGCAGACAAATGCTGCTATTCCATCAATTATATTATTATATTATTAACCTCACCACCTCAACTAACAGGTACACATCAAGCATACTCTTTAAAATCTTGCTCGAAGTCTACATGCAGAAATGCAAATCATGGAAATGTGACACAACTTTAAGTACGTGCAAAAGAACTAATTCCGTGTTTTTTATTGTCACTTTTTCAATTTACTTTCACTCAAATAACAAAATTCCAGCAAAAACCAAATGAATATACATCTAATCCAGCTTAAATTCTTTTGTGTCATTCTCTAATGGCAGATAATTTCCCAGTCTTGTACAGTTGACGTAATCCTGAGGGGAATGAGGTGGTAATCCAGGTACAATCAGCCCGAACAGCCTCAACAGCCGTAGAGCCCATCCTTCGCTGTAATCCGACCCTTCAATAAATCCAATAAAAAATCCTCGAATGATCTCCCACATGGCATTAAAATATTTGGGAATCACAGTCAACAATGAGAAGTAGTTTTTATTTGGCTCTTCTTCCTCCACCTGCATCATAATATACAAAATATATAAACGATTCTCTCTGAAAACACAGGGCAATATTAAAAGGAATTCAATACTAGAACATTGGTTAAAGGATGCAGTAATCCAACCAAATTTCATTGCATTAGACAGCAGAAGTATGGATGGAAGTATTTAAAACATAAAACTGATCAAGAATCGTAGTATAAAACAAGCTAAATTAATACGAACAAGCATATTACAGGTTGGCCTTGATCTTGCTCAAACTTTGTTGGTTGCTGTGTTTAGACGGACAGAGAACTGGCGGCATAATAGAGCTAGCAAATTGTGCTGATGCAAAAGCTTTGGGTAAGCGAGATATTAGAAGATTTGAGTTGCATTCATGTCAATTGGATTGGTTCGCTACTTAATTACATGAATTCTCAATCAAGCTAAGATCAGCCACTTATAGAAATTTTGTCGACTCTAAATTTTAGATTAACTTATTTTTTTCTATCCTTACATGACTACACAGAAAGTTTTAGGTTTATATTAGAATTAAGGCCGGGTAAGACTTTGAAGTTAGCTTCCGCATATTTAAAACTGTTGGATTTAATGTAAGCAAATTGAACTTGGATATTAGATATGTAAATATTATAAACTTTATAACAGACATAAATGTAAACTCCTAGACAACTTGATGAACGAAATTCAGCTTATTTACTTTCAAATAATTTGGACTAACTACTTAATTACACTCAAATTCAACTTAATTTTCAATAACATAACCTAGAAAGAACAACTTGATGGACATCTTCGTTCAGGAATAACTCTCTACTGGATTACATTGATTCAACCATAACCTAGTTTCATTCTACGAACATGAACTCCTTATCCAGAGATTAATACTCGACAACAAGACTAAAATAATTAATCCGTAAATCCAATCCGATCGAGCTAAGTCTTGCCGACATTAAGACTATCAAAGGCTAACCAATAACCTCGATTCAACACAGTTGAACGAGCAAGTCTTGTCTAACCAAAACCCATTGATTTCAGTTGACCAAATCATAAGGTTGTAGGATCGTAATATCTTACATATAAAATATAAAAAAAGATTATGTAGCACCTCCATTAAAACAAAGACAAACATGTAACTTCACATATTGTACTCCCTCCTAAATAAATAGAGGAATCATTTTATTAGAAAGAGCTATTCGATAAGATTGGTTACTATTTATTATTGTGCAACTCTCTGTCTCTCTCTCTCTCTCCATCTCTCTCTCATATCTTATAAACTCCTGGACAACTAGATTACAAAACTCAGCTTGATTACACTCAAATGTTTTCAACTAATTGGTTAATTATATTCCTCACAATCTGCTCCCGCATCTTATGTTTTGAATCAGTACATCATCCATGCATGTCTTTTATATCAAATATAACCAAATCAACCATGTAAATTTCAACAATCCAAACAACTTAAACCAAAAAACCGTGCGATGCATGAACAAATAATGGCAAACTCACCTTTCCTCTATAGAAGCTATTATAATAGAGACATTTGCCGAAATGCTTGAACAGCAGCGTGGAATCATCGTAAGGCAACCTCGGCACCATATCATTACAGTAAACAAACCGGCTGTATCTCCGCCGTCCATTCGACGCCCCCAAATACTTCTCCGCAAACTCCCCAAGCTTCTCATCCCCCACCCTCGGCTGCCCAAAAGTGTAAACCCCCTCCAGCCTCTTCAGCAACAAGTCCTCTTCGTGCAGCGCCAGCACCACCGGAAACAGAACCGCCAGAGCGCCGCCGAGGCTGTGCCCCGTCACGATGAACCGCGCGCTCTCATTTCGGCGGAGCGCGTCGCGAAGCTTCTCGCGGACGGCGTAGTAAGCGTAGGGCGGGTGATGGGGGGAGTGGGTGGGGAGGTCTTTGGGCAAGCCGGCGGTCTTCTGAAGGCCGAGGGCTTTGATGAAGCCGCCGTGGATCTTGCCGACTTGGGGGATTTCGTACCATGAGAAGTCGATGTCGGTGCACCATTGGGTGGAGTCGAAGGGCTCCGTGCCGCGGAAGGCGACGATGATGAGATCGCCGGAGCTGCTGGTTTTGTCGCACATCATGAAGGCTTGGGTGGAGAAATTTTCCGCGAAATCTGAAATATTATATATAATCTTTATTAATTTAAGCTTAAGATATATTTACGTTAAAAAGAATCAGATAAAATTTAAATTAAATTCATCTCAAAACATAATGTGTTGACATTATCCTGCTTTATATCAATAAAAAATGGACATGATATAATGAGTAAATTTTTCCTCATTAAATATTTGTTTTGTTACTTGGAGGAGGTACATATCATTATTCGTTAGATGTGCTGAAAGGTTAATCGATTATTCGAGAATAGTAAACACTTTACCATTTTATTTATTTGTTTTAAGGGGAGCCAAATCAGGCTCATAGGTCGGATTTGGGTCTGACTCGAAATTGAATCTACCCAAAATAACTTGATCCAAATCAGATCTCAAGATTTAATAGGTTAGAAAGCCAGTCCTAAACACGACTTGTCTTCAACTCATCAACCCAAACCCAATCTGTAAAACTCATTTAACAAAATGAATAACAAAAAATTTGGTCAAAATCAAGACAGATTTGGGTCAATTTCGGGTCAAATTTTAATTGGTAGCTTTATTTTGCGTTAATTTAGTATAGCTGGGTCTTTTTTGGGTTGGCGGGACGACCTAAATTCGCTCTGAAAATTATTATGGTAAACTTGAACAAGGATTTTTCGAGTTAGGTTTTGATTGGCTGTATGTTGGGTCAATTTTTGACAATCCTTTATTTATTATTTAATTATTTGTTTAGCTTGATTTAAATAATGATNGCTAGCAAATTGTGCTGATGCAAAAGCTTTGGGTAAGCGAGATATTAGAAGATTTGAGTTGCATTCATGTCGATTGGATTGGTTCGCTACTTAATTACATGAATTCTCAATCAAGCTAAGATCAGCCTCTTATAAAAATTTTGTCGACTCTAAATTTTAGATTAACTTATATTTTTCTATCCTTACATGACCATACAGAAAATTTTAGGTTTATATTAGAATTAAGGCCGGGTAAGACTTTGAAGTTAGATTCCGCATATTTAAAACTGTTGGATTTAACGTAAGCAAATTTAACTTGGATATTAGATATGTAAATATTATAAACTTTATAGCAGACATAAATGTAAACTCCTAGACAACTTGATGACAAAAATTCAGCTTATTTACTTTCAAATAATTTGGACTAACTACTTAATTACACTCAAATTCAACTTAATTTTCAATAACATAACCTAGAAAGACCAACTTGATGGACATCTTCGTTCAGGAATAACTCTCTACAGGATTACATTGATTCAACCATAACCTAGTTTCATTCTACGAACATGAACTCCTTATCCAGAGATCAAGACTCGACAACAAGACTAAAATAATTGATCCGTAAATCCAATCCGATCGAGCTAAGTCTTGCCGACATTAAGACTATCAAAGGCTAACCAATAACCCCGATTCAACACAGTCGAACGAGCAAATCTTGTCGAACCGAGACCCACTGATTTCAGTTGACCTAATCATAAGGTTGTAGGATCTTAATCTCTTACATATAAAATATCAAAAAAAATTATGTAGCACCCCCATTAAAACAAAGACAAATATGTAACTTCACATATTGTACTCACTCCTAACTAAATAGAGGGATCATTTTATTAGAAAGAGCTATTCGATAAGATTGGTTACTATTTATTACTCTCTCTCTCTCTCTCTCCATCTCTCTCTCATATCTTAGGCTCAATTATTTCGATATATGATCGACAGACAAATCAGGGTCCAACAATTAGAAATTTTATAAAATACATAAATATAAACTCCTCGACAACTAGATTACAAAACTCAGCTTAACTACACTCAAATGTTTTCAACTAATTGGTTAATTATATTCCTCACAATCTGCTCCGGCATCTTATGTTTTGAATCAGTACATCATCCATGCATGTCTTTTATATCAAATATAACCAAATCAACCATGTAAATTTCAACAATCCAAACAACTTAAACCAAAAAACCGTGCGATGCATGAACAAATAATGGCAAACTCACCTTTCCTCTATAGAAGCTATTATAATAGAGACATTTGCCGAAATGCTTGAACAGCAGCGTGGAATCATCGTAAGGCAACCTCGGCACCATATCATTACAGTAAACAAACCGGCTGTATCTCCGCCGTCCATTCGACGCCCCCAAATACTTCTCCGCNATATATATATATATATATATATATATATATATATATTCATACAAATTTTGTAATTGATAATTTAAATAATACCGCGTTACTTTTCTATGATTGTTATCTTTCAATTATTATAATATTCATTTGCGAAGTTGATTTCTAATCTTTATTACTGATTAGTGGTTTATAAAGTTTTTTTTCTTCTTTAATAAGTCGACAAAAAGGAAGAGGTCCGCATGAGCACGCGCAGGCACAAAGAGATAGCATAAAGTTGAAAAGCTTTCGAGTTGATTTTTCATACATTAAAAAACCAAATTTTTATAATCTAAATAGTTAATTAATCTTTTAATATAACAATATTTATCTTATAAAAAATTTAAAAACGATAAAATTGACTTTCCAAAAGTTGATTTTGACAATATCGTTTTTGCGTTATTTTTTTTTTAAATTCGGACACAAGGTGAAAATGAGAAGAACAAATTATTATTATTATTATTATTATTATTGATAATTCACCAATTAAATTTTATTTTACTCCATAAATTTAAGGCATAAGACAAAACCTAAGATAATTTTTTCAACAAGAAATATTTAAACTTTAATTAGAAGTTATCAATAAATCCGATTTGAGCAAATTTATAGTCAAACTGAGCGTCTCAACAAAATGAACTCAGTTGTACCAAAATAGATCGAATCTGAGTCAAATCAAACGCATATCAAGCCAATAAACCGCTTTGGAGACTGTTTGGGCATTTTTGGAAAATTAGACTCACATTGAATATAGAGACCTCATAGTCATATCTCAATTACAACAACGTTAAGATACTCAAATGTCCAGCAAATGTTGTATGATTAAGTGAATTTTTTTTTGTTGTCTGATCAGAGTGGTTTGGATTCTTTCCTTGAATGCAACTAAAACTCTATAAATAGAGTCATATCCTCTAATGTGAAGGGACATAGAGCTTGAAGTCTAAAGAAAACTAAAACTTAGAGAGAGAGAGAGAGAGAGAGAGAGTTAAAGTCCTGCATCACTCCTACTTCACTGATCACCACCCTCTGTCACTCCGGTAGTCGCCTTAGCTCTCTGATCAACTCAAGCACCACCGCCGCCCTCCGGCCAACTCAGGTCGTCATTGTTGTAGCTGCTGTCTCCAGCCAACTCAGGTCGCGTTCCCCTCTGGCACCTTCTGCCTCTGCCGTCACCCACCATCAACCATCACCGGTCGTTGTCTACTAGTCGTGATGAAGCATTGTATGAAACAACCTAAGAAATGACACCATCAACTCGTACACCATGCCAACCCCGAAGACAATGCATCGAAGCCATGACTATCATTTCTCCTCGCAAATGCTTATACCGCGGGGCTACAAGTACTTCCACACACTGACATTATAACTTCAGAAACTGTGTAACAATTTTTCTCCCGTGGGATAATATTTGTAATTGTAATCACTTACTCATAGTGAAATACCTCAACTGGTTCAGACCCCGTAATTTTTTCTCTTTCCTGGTTTTCCATTAGAATAATTCTTCTTATTTTTCTACCAGTCATTTTCTATTATTTAAGTGTGTTGGGTTCTCGTGCAATACTAAGACTTGAATTAACCACTCTACCAAATGGCAGACCCACAAAAGGTTCAAGAGGACAATTGCCCCCTCTCAAATTCAAACTTTTATTGATATAAAAAATCAATTTGGTCTCTTACTTCTCATAAATTATCACTTTATTCTTCATTATCCAAGACCCTTTCACGTTGAGTTTAAGATGTAGTCTCCCCTTAAGAAAAGACTGGTTCTACCTTAATTTCTCTTGTACGTATCAGCTTGACACTTACCGTTTAATTTTGATTTTGTTACATCCGTCGCGCACTATCGATGCCTGCTAAACACACGTATTGGGCTAATATCAAATCTTATTTACACATAAAATAAATATTATGCACAAGAGGAGATCATGATTTACGACACCTTCTAAGAATTTATATAATATTCATGAAAAGAGTAAAGATTTAATAATTAGGGTGGATGTAAATAAAAACAATATAGACATAAATTTATTTATAATAAGAATAAGTAAATTGGGGACCCAATTCCTATATCTTTACATATTTAACACCTAAACTTAAATTTTCACATTCATGCCACCTATACTATTAAACGAAATAAAAAAATATTATTATTTTGACTTCAGAAAAGTGACACGTAATTTTCCATAATCCTCCGAAAACTTACTTTGGACATCTAACACATTTTTTTGCTATTATATTAAGTTTTCAAATTTTTAAAGATAATTAAAATGAATGAAAAATATCTTTGTTTGTCATGTTTTGTTTTAAAAACTATATATATTTTTTACATGTTTTACTTTTCTTTATAAAAATTTTATTTCTATCAATCAAATATGAAAGAACATGTCACCGTCGTCTTTCGGTGCCAGACTGTGTCCACCTTATAGAACAAAAGCGAAAGGGCACCAAGATTGCCGGAGGCTTATGCCTTTTTCAATCCAATCTTATACGTGAAGAAGGCTTCACAAAATAAGACGATATAATTTGTAGCATTGATTGGATTTATTTGCGCATTCTAATACATTCTAAGCTGCATATCCGTCCAAAAATCTCAAGCTTTTGGGATATTTAGGCAGGTCAGGGGGCAACGGAGGTACAGCCCAAAATGGCAATGGTCTAATCTGCAATTTGAATTTTTTTAATATGTTGCAAAAAAGTATAAAGAATTATGAAAATGACGTTTGCTTATTTTGTTCATAGCAAATCTTGAGTGTTATTCATGTAATGCCTTTTTTTTTCCCCAATTCATTAAAAGAAAAGGAAGTATTGGGGAAAATATTTGATTGAATTCTCATTGAAAATCTTTTGTATTAATTTTTAGGGGCATTTTCATACATAGCAACCATTTCTCATAGATTTAGCTATCCCACACCCAATCCTTAATATTTACGAGTATCATATGAAAAATAACACTAGTTATCATCTTTTATTATTCAAATGAATATTTTCTTTCATAGATAAATTATTATCTGTGTAAAAAAGAAGCTTTCGGTGTAAGATAGGTGAATCCGTAAGAATTGTGTGCTACCGATGTAACTATGTTAAGATGATTTAGATGCATTCGACTCAATTCTTATGTATTTACATATTTAACTCCGAAACTTCAATTTTTACATGCATACCAGCTTACCTACCCATAAAGATGTCCATTTCAATATTGTTTTTTATGTAATATTAAAGTTTGGGTAAAACAAATGTATAATTTAAAATTTAAGTGTTATATATGTGTGTGTGTGTGTGTGTGTGTGTGTGTGTGTGAACTTCTAATGTTATTAAGTTTGAATGATGGGTAGTTTTATATCCATCCGGTTTTCTAGTTAGCTCCATCTAAATGGTGAAATTTCTTAATTTTATAAAACATGTTTTATATTTTGCAACAAGAATGGGCACAAAAAGGGGCCTAATCGGCTAATTTAGTTAAATGAGAGGTTATGTGACATATTGAAGTCGTATTTATAATTTGCTCACTTTTGCAGGCACATTCAAAGAACTTACCATTCCAGCAATTGTAGTAGGCCAAGAACTCCATCTGCAATTCAAAGATGCTAAATCTATTATTTCCAAGGAAACCAGTATCTAATTTTGAAATATTATTAAACGAATATTTTCGACATAGATGCTGCATATGCACTTTGCTCCAGCTTTATGTATAAGAAATTTTACATTTTACATGCCTCAAAATTCTTATGTATTTACATATCTGACATCCAAAATTTGATATTTATACTAACACCTTGGTGTCATAAACCCATACATGAAAAAATGTATTTAACTTTTAAAATATAATGATCACGATTGATATGCCATTAACAAGTTTTCATCATCCTGCAAGGACCTTGAGGCGTGTCACTCATCTCGATGTAACTTTTTTTACAAGAAATGTTCAAATCTCAATTAAAAATCATCACGAATTTTGATTTTAGTAAGTTTATAGTCAAATTGACCAACTCGATGAGATGAACACAGTGATAGTAAAGTTGGTCCAATCCATGTCACATCAAGCCTTGATTGAGCTATTAAATCAATTTTGGAAGCTTCTGGTGCACGATTCTATGATCAAACGAATTCCAAATCTGATAGGCTTATACTCAAATTTAGCATCTCGATGAGACAAATCCAATGAATTCAAAGATCATTCGATTCTAACATCATTAATTTGAAAAATCATTCAATTCTGACATCATTAATACACTCACATGTCCACATAACGCCATCCGATAAAAGGTTGGATCTTTTGATGGAGTGGTCCGGATTCATTTCTTATTTATCAGGTAGCATTGTCTAGACTATATAAATAGAGCCCTACCCACTTTATGAAAAGGGACTAAGACATGAGTTTGGAGGAGTATCGAGAAGAGAAGGAGTTGAACTCCAGTGTTATGTTCTAAAGATCTAACAAATGCTTTCTACTCCTGTCATTTCCAACCACCGACGACATCTGCCGCCAGTCACCGTCAACCATCTTTGACCACCCTCTACTTAATGCAATGAAGCATTTTGCGTAGCAGCGATCAATGTTGCAGACTAATTGAGCACATCGTAGAATAATGACCGAAGCAGCTGAGTAACGAAGTACCTTGTTTAACAACGACCAATGTACAGAGCAACGAAGCACCTTGTTAAACAACGACCAACGATGTAGAGCAACAAAGTGTTGAGCGAAGTAGCGATTAACATTGCAAAGTAAAAAAGGACAGTGTGGAGTAGCTGCCAACAACGTGAAACAACGAAGCATTCTACATTCTGAAAGAGCACTTCGAAGAAGATTTACCAAAGTTCTGACAACTGCAAATGCTTTCATTCACCGTGCAACGAGTCCCCTTGTATACGAAACAGTAAATGCGTGACTCTTTCATGCCTATGGGAGAAAATGCATGTACATGCACTCATCAAGTCATGGTTGATTATTTCTCAGGCTTCGTGTTTTTTTTTTCTTTTCCAATTTTTCTAGCTTAAAATTTTTGTTGTTTCCATCTATCGCCTTAATTACCTAAGTATAAGTTGAACTTTTGTGCAACACTAATATGATAAATAATCACTCTACTGCCGCGATACTTCAAGCACACATCCACTTAGATTTGTCTATGGGAAACAGAGATCCGTTTAGCACAGTCCTCATGTCTGAGATGTCAAACTCCCGCTTTATTTTACAATAATACATATCATCCAACTAGCGAAGGAATATCCTTTTGTACCTCTTAAAGATATTTTGTTTGCATTCTTCAATGTGGGGGGCAATCTTCGTAACAATTTTGAAAGACCACTCATATTAACATTCTGAGCACGATTGTGTTGTAGTCTTCTCGTATCTTATTCAAACACAATGTCTATAAAAACTGCTTACAGTTTTAGAGAGCAACATTCACTACAGTCTCGAAAGATCGTTTATGTTAACATCTCGAGCATGATTATAATAGAGTAGTCATCAAGTCTTTGAGAATTGTTTAGAGCATGAGGGGCAGCCTTTATCTCATAAAACGCTTCCTTAGGACCCCCCTCACTGTGTTGGAGTTCCTCTTCAACCGGATCAAAAAGTTGATCACTTCAAGGTTTGATACTGAGGCAACACACTTTGAAGAGAGTGTACCAAAGTTACAATCAATTTCAATCGTTTTGCAACAAGTCTCCCCGCAAACGAACATGATAAGTACGTGACCCTTTCCCACTTGTTTGACAAGGGCTTGTACTTATGCTCATCAAGCTATTGTGGTTTATCATTTTTTATTGGGCTATGCCCCGTGATCTTTTCTTTTCCCGAGTTTTCCATGTAAAAAAAATTTAGTGTCTCTGCCCTTTCATTTTAATTAATTGTGTGCGCATTGGATTCTCATACAAAGCTAAAACGCTAAATAATCACTCTTCCATCACAAATCTTCTAGCACACATCAATAGTATTTTTTATGTGTTGTTANATATAATCTTTATTAATTTAAGCTTAAGATATATTTACTTTAAAAAGAATCAGATAAAATTTAAATTAAATTAATCTCAAAACATAATGTGTTGACATTATCCTGCTTTATACCAATTAAAATTGGACACGATATAATGAGTAAATTTTTCCTCATTAAATATTTGTTTTGGTACTTGGAGGAGGTACACATCATTATTCTTAGATGTGCTGAAAGGTTAATCGATTATTCGAGAATAGTAAACACTACTATTTTATTTATTTGTTTTAAGGGGAGTCGAATCTGGCTCATAGGTCGGATTTGATTCCGACTCGAAATTGAATCTACCCAAAATAACTTGATCCAAATCAGATCACAAGATTTAACAGGTTAGAAAGTCCGACCTGAACACGACTTGTCTTCAACTCATCAACTCAAACCCAATCTGACGACTTGTCTTCAACTCATCAACCCAAACCCAATCTGTAAAACACATTTAACATAATGAATAAAAACAATTTTGGTCAAAATCAGATCAGATTTGGGTCAATTTCTAATCAATTTCGGGTCAAATTTTAATTGGTAGCTTTATTTTGTGATAATTTAGTATAGCCGGGTCTTTTTCGGGTTGGCGGGTCGACCTAAATTTGGTCTGAAAATTATTCTGGTAAACTTGAACAAGGATTTTTCGAGTCAGGTTTTGGTCTAGTTGTATGTTGGGTCAATTTTTGACAACCCTTTATTTACTATTTAATTATTTGTTTAGCTTGATTTAANGTATAAAGTTGAAGCTTTGGAGTTGATTTTTCATACATTAAAAAACCAAATTTTTATAATCGAAATAGTTAATTAATCTTTTAATAAACAATATTTATTTCTTATAAAAAAATTTAAAAACGATAAGATTGACTTTCCAAAAGTTGATTTTGACAATATCGTTTTTGCGTTTTTTTTTTTTAATTCTGACACACGGTGAAAATAAGAAGAGCAAATTCATATTATTATTATTATTATTATTATTATTATTATTGATTTTTATTTTACTCCAAAAATTTATGACATAAGACAAAACACAAGATATTTTTTTCAACAAGAAATATTTAAACTTTAATTAGAAGTCATCAAGAAATCCGATTTAAGCAAACTTATAGTCAAACCGAGCGTCTCAACAAAATGAACTCAGTTGTACCAAAATCGATCGAATCCGAGTCAAATCAAACCCATATCAAGCCAATAAACCACTTTGGAAACTTTTGTTTGGCATTTTTGGAAAATTAGACTCACTTCGAATATGGAGACCTCATAGTCAAATCTCAATTACAACATTGTTAAGATACTCAAATGTCCAGTAAATGTTAAATGTCCAGTAAATGTTATATGATTAAGTGAATTTCTTTAGGCTGTCTGATTAGAGTGGTTTGGATTCTTTCCTTGAATGCAACTAAAACTCTATAAATAGAGTCATATCCTCTAATGTGAAGGGACATAGAGCTTGAAGTTTAAAGAAAACTGAAGCTTAGAGAGAGAGAGATTTGAAGTCTCGCATCACTCCTACTTCACTCATCACCACCCTCTGTCACTCTAGTAGTCGCCTCAGCTCTCGGATCAACTCATGCACCACCACCGCCCTCCGACCAACTCAAGTCGTCGTTGCTGTCGCCGCTGCCTCCAGCCAACTCAGGTCGTGTTCCCCTCTGGCACTTTCTGCCTCTACCGTCACCCACCATCAACCATCACCGATCGTTGTCTACTAATTGTGATGAAGCATTGTATAAAACAACCTAAGAAATGACACCATCAACTCGGACGCCATGCAAACCCCAAAGACAATGCATTGAAGCCATGACTATCACTCCTCCTCGCAAATGCTTATACCGCGGGGCTACAAGTACTTCCACACACCGACATTATAACTTGAGAAACTGTGTAACAATTTTTCTCCTGTGGGATAATATTTGTAATTGTAATCACTTAGTCAAGTGAAAGACCTCAACTGGTTCAGACCCCATAATTTTTTCCCTTTCCTGGTTTTCCATTAAAATAAATCTTCTGATTTTTCTACCAGTCATTTTCTATTATATAAGTGCGTTGGGTTCTCGTGCAATGCAAAGACTTAAATTAACCACTCTACCAAAGGGCAGACCGACATAAGGTTCAAGGGTACAATTGCCCCCTCTCAAATTCAAACTATTATTGATATAAAAGGTCAATTTGGTCTTTTACCTCTCATAAATTATCATTTTATCCTTCATTATCCTATCCCTTAAGAAAAGACTGATTCTACCTTAATTTCTCTTGTACGCATCAGCTTGACACTTATCCGTTTAATTTTGATTTTGTTACATCCGTCGCGCACTATCAATGCCTGCTAAACACACGTATTTGGTTAATATCAAATCTTATTTACACATAAAATAAATATTAGGCACAAGAGGAGATCATGATTTACGACACCTTCTAAGAATTCATATAATATTCATGAAAAGACTAAGGATTTAATAATTAGGGTGGATGTAAATAAAAACAATATAGACATAAATTTATTTATAATAAGAATAAGTAAATTGGGGATTTTACACTCATGACCCAATTACTATATCTTCACATATTTAACACCTAAACTTAAACTTTCACATTCATGCCACCTATATTATTATACGAAATAAAAAAATATTATTATTTTGACTTCAGAAAAGTGACACATAATTTTCCATAATCCTCCGAAAACTTACTTTGGGGGCATCTAAAACATTTTTTTGCTATTACATTATGTTTTCAAAATTTTTAAAATAATCAAAATGAATGAAAAATATCTTTGTTTGTCATGTTTTACTTTTCTTTACAATAACTTTATTTTTATCAATCAAATTTGAAAGAAGATGTCATCATCGTCTTTCGGTGCCAGACTTTGTCCACCTTATAGAACAAAAGCGAAAGGGCAGCAAGATTGCCAGAGGCTTATGCCTTTTTCAATCCAATCTTATACGTGAAGAAGGCTTCACAAAATAAGACGATATAATTTGTAGCATTGATTGGATTTATTTGCGCATTCTAACACATTCTAAGCTGCGTATCCATCCAAAATTCTCAAGCTTTTGGGATATTTAGGTATGTCAGGGGCCAACGGAGGTACAGCCCAAAATGGCAATGGCCTAATCTACAATTTGAATTTTTTTAATATGTTGCAAAAAAGTATAAAGAATTATGAAAATGACGTTTGCTTATTTTGTTTATAGCAAATTTTGAGTGTTATTCATGTAATACCTTTTTTTTTTCCAATTCATTAAAAGAAAAGGAAGTATTGGGGAAAATATTTGATTGAATTCTCATTGAAAATCTTTTGTATAAATTTTTAGGGGCATTGTCATACATAGCAACCATTTCTCATAGATTTAGCTATCCCACGCCCAAACTTTAATATTTACGAATATCATGTGAAAAATAACACTATTTATCATCTTTTATTATTCAAATGTGTCTTTTCATTCATAGATAAATTATTATATGTGTCAAAAAGAAGCTTTCGGTGTAAGATAGGTAAACCCATAAGAATTGTGTGCTGCCGATGTAACTATGTTAAGATGATGTACATGCATTCGACTCAATTCTTATGTATTTACATATTTAACACCAAAACTTTAATTTTTACATGCATACCAGCTTACCTACGCATGAAAATGTCCATTTCGGTATTGTTTTTTATGTAATATAAAAGTTTGGGTAAAACGAATGTATAATTTAAAATTTAAGGGTTATATATATATATATATATATATATA
>JXCR01119516.1:0-42931 GCA_002079205.1 Phalaenopsis hybrid cultivar | reverse complement strand
ATATATATATATATATATATATATATATATATATATATATATATATATATATATTTATCTGTGTGTGTGTGTGTGTGTGAACTTCTAATGTTATTAAGGGTCCGTTTGGGGCAGCTTATAAGTGCGGGCGGCGTTTTTAAAATGCTGTCGTACCGTTTGGTTCGCGCTTTTCGCCAGCTTCCACAGCTGTGTTTGGGTTTTTACACTAAACGCGGGTCACAGGTCGACCATTGTGGCTGACCCGCGGATTGCGTTTCAGGATAAACAGTTTATTCTGAAACGTTTCTGGATAAACAGTTTATTTTGAAACGCACAAGCTGCCCCAAACGGACCCTTAGTTTGAATGAATGGTAGTTTTATATCCATCCAGTTTTCTAGTTAGCTCCATCTAAATGGTGAAATTTATTAATTTTATAAAACATGTTTTATATTTTGCAACAAGATTGGGCACAAAAATGGGCCTAATCGGCTAACTTAGTTAAATGAGAGGTTATGTGTCTTATTGAAGCCATATTTATAATTTGCTCACTTTTGCAGGCACATTCAAAAAACTTACCATTCCAGCAATTGTAGTAGGCCAAGAACTCCATCTGCAATTCAAAGATGCTAAATCTATTATTTCCAAGGAAACCAGTATCTAATTTTGAAATATTATTAAACGAATATTTTCGACATAGATGCTGCATATGCACTTTGCTCCAGCTTTATGTATAAGAAATTTTACATTTTACATGCCTCAAAATTCTTATGTATTTACATATCTGACATCCAAAATTTGATATTTATACTAACACCTTGGTGTCATAAACTCATACATGAAAAAATGTATTTCACTTTTAAAATATAATGATCACGATTGATATGCCATTAACAAGTTTTCATCATCCTGCAGGGACCTTGAGACATGTCACTCATTTCAATGTAATTCTTTTTACAAGAAATGTTCAAATCTCAATTAAAAATCATCACGAATTTTGATTTTAGTAAGTTTATAGTCAAATTGACCAACTCGATGAGATGAACACAATGATAGTAAAGTTGGTCCAGTCCATGTCACATCAAGCCCTGACTGAGCTATTAAATCAATTTTGGAAGATTTTGGTGCACGATTATATGGTCAAATGAATTCCAAATCCGATAGGCTTATAGTCAAATTTAGCATCTCGATGAGACAAATCGAATGAGTTCAAAGATCATTCAATTCTAACATCATTAATTTGAAAAATCATTCAATTTTGACATCATTAATACACTCACATGTCCACATAACACCATCCGAAAAAAGGTTGGATCTTCTGATGGAGTGGTCTGGATTCATTTCTTATTTATCAGGTAGCATTGTCTAGACTCTATAAATAGAGCCATACCCACTATATGAAAAGGGAACAAGACCTGGGTTTGGAGGAGTATCGAGCAGAGAAGGAGTTGAACTCCAGTATTCTGTTCTAAAGATCTAACAAATGCTTTCTGCTTTTGCCATTTCCAACCACCGCCGACATCTGCCGCCAGTCACCATCAACCACCTCTGACCACCCTCTACTTAATGCAATGAAGCATTCTGCGTAGTAGCGATCAATGTTTCAGACTAATTGAGCACATCGTAGAATAATGATTGAAACTGCTGAGTAACGAAGTACCTTATTTAACAACGACCAATGATACAGAGCAATGAAGCACCTAGTTAAACAACGACCAACGTTGCAGAGCAACAAAGTGTTGAGCGAAGTAGCGATTAACATTACAAAGTAAAAAAGGACAGTGTGGAGTAGCTGCCAACAACGTGAAACAACGAAGCATTCTATTGAGCAGTGCGTAGTTCTGAAAGAGCACTTCAAAGAAGATTTACCAAAGTTCTGACAACTGCAAATGCTTTCATTCACCATGCAACTACTCCCCTTGTATACGAAACAGTAAATGCGTGACTCTTTCATGCCTATGGGAGAAAATGCATGTACATGTACTCATCAAGTCATGGTTGATTATTTCTCAGGCTTCGTGTTTTTTTTTCTTTTCCAGTTTTTCTAGCTTAAAATTTTTGTTGTTTCCGTCTGTCGCCTTAATTACCTAAGTATAAGTTGAACTTTTGTGCAACACTAATATGATAAATAATCACTCTACCACCGCGATACTTCAAGCACACATCCACTTAGAGTTGTCTATAGGGAACAGAGACCCGTTTAGCACAGTCCTCATGTCTGAGACGTCAAACTCCCGCTTTATTTTACAATAATATATATCATCCAACTAGCGAAGGAATATCCTTTTGCACCTCTTAAGGATATTTTGTTTGCATTCTTCAATGTGGGGGGCAATCTTCGTTACAACTTTGAAAGGCCATTTACATTAACATCCTGAGCATGATTGTGTTGTAGTCTTCTCATATCTTATTCAAACACAAAGTCTATGAAAATTGCTTACAGTTTGAGAGGGCAATATTCACTACAGTCTCGAAAGATTGTTCATGTTAACATCTCGAGCACGATTATAATAGAGTGGTCATCAAGTCTTTGAGAATTTTTTCGAGCCTGAGGGGCAGCCGTTATCGCATAAAGCGCTTCCTCAGGACCCCCCTCACTGTGTTGGAGTTCCTCTTCAACTGGATCAAAAAAGTTGATCACTTCAAGGTTTGATACTGAGGCAACACACTTTGAAGAGAGTGTACCAAAGTTACAATAAATACAGCCGATTTCAATCGTTTTGCAACAATACTCCCCGCATACAAATATGATAAGTACGTGACCCTTTCCCACTTGTTTGACAAGGGCCTGTACTTACACTCATCAAGCTTTTGTGGTGTATCATTTTTGAATGGGCTACGCCCCGTGATCTTTTCTTTTTCCGAGTTTTCCATGTAAGAAAATTTTAGTGTCTCTACCCATCACTTTTAATTAATTATGTGTGCATTATATTCTCATACAAAGCTAAAACGCTAAATAATCACTCTTCTATCACGAATCTTCTAGCACACATCAATAATATTTTTTATGTGTTGTTCAGGATTTGAGCAATATACCTATAGGGTCGGAATCATGTTATGTCTAGGGTGAGCAATTGACCCCCTCAGAAATTGCAATTTCCTTCTATAAATAACAAAACTTATTATTTTTTTTTTCGCATAATTTAGACAATTTAGTCATTTTTCTCTCTCTCAATTTATTTTTTCTTCCCAAAAACTTAAGAAAATTCAACATTTAATAATTTTGCTCACCATAAAAAATAATTCTTATAAATAAGAATGCTTAGGTGCTTGATATGTAAATATAATAAAAAATTTGTAAATAAATTATATACTATGAATGAAAATTTAAATTGACCAAATTACCTTCCATTTATCTTTCACGGTGCTTTCGATGAAGAGCTGGTTCTCGTAAGAAAGTTTGGAAGCCATCGCAGCAAGCGCTGCTTGGTATCGGGGGTCGCTATTCCCAATAGCCTTATCCAGCTGAAGCCTTGTATCAAGCAGTCCAATGGCGGACTTGTATGAATCGGATCCTTTCACTGGCATTCGGACTTCGCCTAATTAAACAACAGAAGCGCCAAATCACTACCCATATATAATCACATTGCATGTCACACATTTCTTTTGTAATTTCTAACATCTAAACTTTAATATTTACATATAAAATACTTTTGTGTTATGAACCTAGCCTTCAAAATGTATATATATATAAGCAAAAGTTATATTTTTATACATAGGGCTGTCAAAACGGCTCGTTGTTCGCGAACAGNTCGGACTTCGCCTAATTAAACAACAGAAGCGCCAAATCACTACCCATATATAATCACATTGCATGTCACACAATTCTTTTGTAATTTCTAACATCTAAACTTTAATATTTACATTTATAATACTTTTGTGTTATGAACCTAGCTTTCAAAATGTATATATATATATATATATAAGCAAAAGTTATATTTTTATACGTAGGGCTGTCAAAACGGCTCGTTGTTCGCGAACAACTCATGTTCGACTCGTTAAGAAACTCATATCTGGCTCGTTAATTTCGTTTGATAAGTTAACGAGCCGAACACGAGCTAAGATGTGTTGTTCGTGTTTGGCTCGTTTTGGCTTNGAAGCCATCACAGCAAGCGCTGCTTGGTATCGGGGGTCGCTATTCCCAATAGCCTTATCCAGCTGCAGCCTTGTATCAATCAGTCCAATGGCGGACTTGTATGAATCGGATCCCTTCACTGGCATTCGGACTTCGCCTAATTAAACAACAGAAGCGCCAAATCACTACCCATATATAATCACATTGCATGTTACACTTACATTTAAAATACTTTTGGGTTATGAACCTAGCCTTCAAAATGTATATATATATAAGCAAAAGTTATATTTTTATATTTAATATTATAGATTTGAATTTTATGTACGTAAATATGAAAGTTTAGGTGTTATATATCATATATGTAAATAGATAAAGACTTGAGTGGTGTGTATGTAAATGCCCCAGCGGTGAAAAATTGAAAACTATAAGATTGCAGAAAATTTATTTAGGGATATTCTGATTAAAATTTGGCTTGATTATTTTCATATATTAAACTTATCTGTAAATAAATTTGGTTATTTAAAACTGATTTTAATAAAAAAAAATGGGCAAAAATAATCTGACTTATTTTTTTTCGAAGGCTACTTATTAATAAAATTACGTTGGGCAGTACCTTTCGCGTGTGAAGAAAAAACGGAGCACAGCGCCAATGTATCACCGTATCGTAGGCCAAAAGCCACATTGTCCAGTTTGGCAATATTGGTTTATTATGGAATAGTAATCGTACAGCCCATTTGAAGGTTGCTGAAAATTTGCTGCAATAATTTTAAATTATACTCGTTTTTTCTAATAATGTGATTGCGCATATTTATAATGACTTTGTCTAATTGTGTGAAAAAATATTATGTCTATTGTCTAGACTTCCCTATCATGACGTAGATCGGACCACACTATATGTCCGTTTGGGGCAGCTTATTTGATATGTTGACGTTTTGAAAGCGCATCTGAACTGTTTGGGTAAATTGCATTTTGGCAGCTTAAAGCAGCATTTTCACACCGTGCGGTGGCAGCTTTCTGGCAGCGGCCTAATTTTTCCAAAAAAATATAAAATTCTGATAGTCACCGCATCTAACTTATCACCAGATTATTTTTAATCAGCATATCAGCAAATTATTCAATAAGCTGCAGCTGCCTCAAACAGACTAATATGTTTAGGGCATGAAAAGATTCAGGTAATCTTTCGCATAATTAGTTTTCCATACATAATATTTTTTCAAGAATATAAAAAGTTCATATACTATAACAAAAGAAAAAATATTTAAATTTTTATTCAATTACAAAAAGAACAATATAAATGTTATTTTTAAGTTATAATGTACTTTAAAATATAAATTTTAAAAAATATAATAATGAAATGGGTTTATGATAGTCAGAATCCAAATCCCGAAAAGGAGTGACACTNTAGTTATTTAAAACTGATTTTAATAAAAAAAAATGGGCAAAAATAATCTGACTTATTTTTTTTCGAAGGCTAATTATTAATAAAATTACGTTGGGCAGTACCTTTCGCGTGTGAAGAAAAACGGAGAACTGCGTCAATGTATTACCGTATCGTAGGCCAAAAGCCACATTGTCCAGTTTGGCAATATTGGTTTATTATGGAATAATAATCGTACAGCCCATTTGAAGGTTGTAGAAAATTTGCTCCAATAATTTTATATTATACTAGTTTTTTTCTAATTATGTGATTACGTACTTTGTCTAATTGTGTGAAAAAATATTATGTCTATTGTCTAGACTTCCCTATGATGACGTAGATCAGACCACACTATGTTTAGGAAAGGAAAAAGATTCAGGTTGTCTTTCGCATAATTAGTTATAAGTTCATATTCTATAACAAAAGAAAATATTTAAAATTTTATTCAATAAAAAAAAGAATAATACAGATGCTATTTTTAAGTTATAATGTACTTTAAAATATAAATTTTTAAAAATATAATTATGAAATGAGTTTATGATGGTCAGAATCTAAATCCCGAAAAGGAGTGACAGTCTTTGTCCAACCAACGATTAGAGGATCATTCTTTCTTTTTTTCTTTTTAATTTTATTTCATTTTCTTTTGTTTATATTTACGTCTGAAATAAAATATTTTTGGTATGTTGAAAACATATAATCAATCAAATTCTCTTCATCATCCAATTCATCTTCTCTTTCTTTAGAAAACTGCTTAATGTCTTTTCTATGCTTTTCTAGCTTTAGTTCAATTAGGTCTTTCTTAGACACCTTGAGATCAGTCTGTGACAGCTGACAAGCAACGTCACCGATTAGAAGATCTTCTTTCTTTTTAATTTTATTTCATTTTCTTTTGTTTATATTTACGTCTGAAGTAAAACATTTTTGGAATGTTGGAAACAATTTTGTTCTAAATAATATTCAAAATAACTATTTTTTTAATATTTTTAAAATTAACTTTATTTATTTTTAAAAAAGAAAAAATTGATTTCAAACAATCNTTTTTTTTTTTTTTTTTTTTTTTTTTTTTTTTTTTTTGTTTATTTTATTTCATTTTCTTTTGTTTATATTTACATTTGAAATAAAACATTTTTGATATGTTGGAAACAATTTTGTTCTAAATAATATTCAAAATAACTATTTTTTAAATATTTTTAAAAGTAAGTTGATTTATTTTTAAAAAACAAAAAAATTGATTTCAAACAATTTCTAAATTAATTCATACCAAATTTGCAAGTTTTGTATATAAATAGTAAAATTTAAATTTTTTTTTTAATGTAATTCAAGCAATCTACCCAATATTTCAAAAATTAGACATGCTGGTTCCACAATGAACCCAACCAAAATTGCATGCCAATGCCAATGTTATTGGATAATGGGAAATACTAATCTTAATAAGGGGAAATTACATACAGATCACCCAAAACTACTTATTTATAAATCAACCACCGTCTTTCATTCATTTTTTTCAATTCTCGCTCAAATATCAAAATTTATGGTAAAACCTCGACCCATATTTTTCAATTTTGCCAAATTTCAATAGTTTGATCGTGAATATCAATATTTCAATTTGGGTGATTTTTTTGCAATTATACCTAATAATAAAGAAAGCTGCATAAATCATTTTCCTCATTAAAAATAGAAGTTGTAATGATAACGTGCGTCCCACAAATACAATCCCAAAAAGGGCTCAAATATTCTAAGCAAGCTTCCTTTATGGAAATTGCTTATAATTTTATTATCTTACATTTAAATCATTGTAATATAAACTGCACGCTTCTCATAATAAATTTAGTAATTTTGTAGTCCAATATAACCCATTCTTTGTCATAATATGTAATATAAATTTTTTATCTTCAAGAAAATACCAAAATAGTTAAATCTGATATTTTAGATTAAGGATCTGTCCAATTATTACGATAAATTATAGCTTTTAACGATAAATCTGATAGTTAATAAGAATATTAAAGAATTTTACCCTCGAATTATTATTTTAATTAAAGAAATTTGAATCTCATACATTAATTAAGTATTGGGAAGGGGCATTTACATACATACATCCCCCAATTTTATAATATTTATAGCATTTAGATCGTTTATATCACATCAAAAATATTATTATTTTAATTTTAAACAAAATAAAATACGCATAATTAAGGGGGGCCGTGTAGGTAAAATCTGAAGTTTAGCTGTTTGATATGTAAGTAGATAAGAATTGTGTGACATGCATCTAAATCTTCCTTTTAATATTTTTATTATTTGGTTTTATATGGATATATAATATATATAATATCCAGTCGCTTTAATTTCTTCTTCAAAAAATTTTCATACTTTTCGACAAAATCCCTTTTTTCCATCTCCTGAAAAATATATATATATATAAAATTGTTCATTTCTTGTGGTTATTTACTAATGCTATAAAAAAGGATGATCTTTAATGACTACAAAGAATTGAGCATGGCAAATTTCAATTTTTATTTACTTNCAATCTACCCAATATTTCAAAAATTAGACATGCTGGTTCCACAATGAACCCAACCAAAATTGCATGCCAATGTTATTCTATAATAGAAAATACTAATCTTAATAAGGGGCAATTACATATAGATCACCCAAAACTACATATTTATAAATTAACCACCGTCTTTCATTTATTTTTTAAATTCTCGCTCAAATATCAAAATTTATGCTAACTCATATTTTTCAATTTTGTCAAATTTCAATAGTTTGATCGTGACAAACATAGCATAATAGTTTAAGAATATGAATATTTCATTTCGGGTTATTTTTATGCAATTATCCCAAATAATAAAGAAAGCTGCAGAAATCATTTTCCGCATTAAAAATAGAAATATTAATGATAACGTGCGTCCCACAAATACGATCCCAAAAAGGAAAAAAAATGGCTCAGATATTCTGAGCAATCTTCATATATGAAAATTGCATATAATTTTATCATCTTACATTTATATCATTTCAATATAAACTTTGATTGACTATCGATGAATGAACTGCACGCTTCTCATAATAAATTAAGTAATTTTGCAGTCCAATATAACCCATTCTTTATCATAACATTTACTATATATTTTTTCATGTCAAAATACAATAATTTCCTTACTCTCAAATAAATATAATAAAAAAAAATCATTAAAAAATACCAAAAATAGTTAAATCGGATATTTTAGATTTAGGATCAGGATCCAGTCCAATTATTATAATAAACTAGATCTTTTAACAATAAATCAGATCATTAATAAGACTATTAAAGAATTTCACCCTCTAATTATTATTTCAATTAAAGAAATTTGAATCTCATACATTAATTAAATATTGGGAAGGGGCATAATTTTATATGTTTACATATGTAACATCCAAAATTATTCTGATATTTATAGCATTTAGATCGTTTAAATCACAGCAAAAATATTATTATTTTAATTTTTTTAAAAATAAAATACGCATAATTAAGGGGGTTCGTGTAGGTAAAATCTGAAGTTTAGCTGTTGGATATGTAAGTAGATAAGAATTGTGTGGCATGCATCTAAATCTTCCTTTTAATATTTTTATTATTTCGGTTTTATATGGATGTATAATATATATAATATACAGTCGCTTTAATTTCTTATTTAAAAAATTTCATACTTTTCGACAAAAAATCCCTTTTTTCCATCTCCTGAAAAATATATAAAAAAAATTGTTCATTTCTTGTGCTTATTTACTAATGCCATCAAAAAGGATGATCTTTAATAACTACAAAGAATTGGGCATGGCAAATTTCAATTTTTATTTTATCCGGCAAAAAACTGATGGAGAAATTACCTCTGATAAAATTAGCGAGGAGATGGAACAATCCGCCGCCATTATCGTCAACCAAATTTCCCCAGAAGCCAACGGCCGATCCCACCCGAGCCATAGGAGAGCTTAAAAGGAGCAGACTTTTCTGCATAAGAAGGGAGATGAAGATGTCCCATTTCCGCCTTATTCCGGCGATCTTCTTCCCCGGCGGCCCGAACACACACCCACTCTCGTCCACGTTTCCCGAATACAGGACATGGATGAGATCGAGAAGGCCGGCCTTGTCCGGCTTCAGCACCAAGTAATCAGTGAAGTAGCCGGTGCTGTCTGCCATGAAGAGATCTGATCAAGAGCTTGTGGGGAAGGAAAACTACAGAGAAAGGGAGACGAAGAGATGGAATCCGAGGGAGTGAACAGGTTGTGGAGTATTAAATTAGGGATGTTGTGGAGTTAGCGAACGGCAAACGCCAGCGGTTAAGATATAACAAGATGTTTATGCTTAATTTTGAGAGCTTAAATTTAATATGGTAAGTTCTGTGGTTGACTCCTCAAGTCTGCCTATAAATTAAGAACACGTAATTCGCTAAGGATTATCTGAGATACGATGGGGCAAGACCAGCACATATTTAGACGCTTTTTGGTAGCATATAATTAACAGTAATTCGTAATTAATTTAACGTAAATCCAATCATATATAAAAATATTAAAATTGAATCCAACATTATGTTAAATTAAATTTTCACGCAATTTGTTTTCTTTTTTTTATTCTCGTGTTTCATCTCTTTTACAATGAAAATTGGGATTTGATAAATCCGATTGCGAGTTGGATTAATTAGAGTCCAAGAGTCTGTTTGGGGCAGCTGTATCTTATTGAATAATCTGCTGATAGACTGATTAAAAATAATCTGCTGATAAGCTAGATCCGGTGACTATTACAAATTTTTATTTTTTTGAAAAAGTCAGACTATTGTCAATAAGCTCCCACCGCACCTAGATAGGTGCGGTGTGAAAACACTGTTTTCTGCGTTTTGAAAACGCATAAGCTGCCAAAACGCATTTTACCCAAACAGGTCAGCTGCATTTTCAAAACGCCACCGCTCCAAATAAGCTGCCCCAAACATGCCCTAAATTTACTGGTAGTTTTCTCATAAAGCTCCTTGACTTGACAGTTCTCTTTGCCTTTGGCTTTCTTCTCCACTATCGATGGTGTCTTCTGCTCCCTTAGTCTTTTCGGCTCTCTTGTGGAAACAATAAGCTAAGGTAGGGTTACTAAATAGCTTGATATATCGATTATATACTACTTGTATTATGTATTCAAATGACAATTGTGTGCGACTCTGTTGTTTATAAAATCAAACTTATGTAATTGTTTTATGAAGATGAAATATATATGAGAGTTAGCTTCCCTGTTATTCCTCTGAGCTTTTTCTTCTTTTTCTTCTTCTCTGTTCTGTGAGTTCATTCTAGGTATCATAGCATTGCTCGGTTAAAGGCTCTATGTTCCACATACTCCTCTCCTTTAGCTTCTCCAATTTTCACCATCTTATCGCAACTTTCTAATCAGGGTGAAGGATATGCATATGACCTTTCCATTAAAGTAACTGATGCAAAATATGAAAACCATGGCAAACAATCTGTAGTATTTTGAAAATTACATTGTATGAAAGGTTCAGGTACAAAAAATCTTTCTTGCCAATGGGTCTGGATTATTTCTTGATCCAAATTTCTCTCTCTCACCTCAAGAACAACAAGATTCCAATGGCACAACTATTGAAAGCCCTGATTATGTCTTGAGGAAGTTAAATGATCAAAATCTTGTTGTTGCACTCTTCTCCATTAGTTCCCCTCTCCTCTTCCATACATCATTCATCTTACTAACACATCTAGCATATGGAAAATTCTAGAAAAATGATTCCAATATGCTAATCGGTCTAGAGTTATTCAATTAAAACATGATTACATAATCTTTGCATAGGATCCCAAACCATGATGCAATACCTTACCTCAATTAAAACTTTTGTTGACAACATCATTGTAGTTGGCTCTAAAGTTGATAATGAGGACATCATCATATACACTATGAATGGTCTCCCTTCAACCTATCAATCTCTAAAAGTTGCTATCAGAACTCAACTCACCCCTATGTGTCTTGAAGTCTTTTATTCTTTTTTATACAGTGAAGAGATAAACATTTGCGAATGAAGCCCTTCAATCCACACATACTATTGTCCTCCTCTTATATAAAAACAAAGCACTTTCTTTAAAAACAAAATCTCCTCCAAANGGAATCCGAGGGAGTGAACAGGTTGTGGAGTATTAAATTAGGGATGTTGTGGAGTTAGCGAACGACGAACGCCAGCGGTTAAGATTTAACAAGATGTTTATCCTTAATTTTGAGAGCTTAAATTTAATATGGTAAGTTCTGTGGTTGACTCCTCAAGTCTGCCTATAAATTAAGAACACGTAATTCGCTAAGGATTATCTGAGTTACGATGGGGCAAGACCAGCACATATTTAGACGGTTTTTGGTAGCATATAATTAACAGTAATTCGTAATTAATTTAACTTAAATCCAATCATATATAAAAAGATTAAAATTGAATCCAACATTATGTTAAATCAAATTTTCACGCAATTTGTTTTTTTTTATTCTCGTGTTTCATCTCTTTTACAATGAAAATTAGGATTTGGTAAAACTGATTGCGAGTCGAATTAATAAGAGTCTAAATTTACTGATAGTTTTCTCACAAAGCTCTTTGACGTGACAGTTCTCTTCGCCTCTGGCTTTCTTCTCCATTATCGATGGTGTCTTCTGCTCCTTGGGTCTTTGCGGCTCTCTCTTGTGGAAACAATAAGCTAGGGTTACTAAATAGCTTGATATATTGGTTGTATACTACTTGTATTATGTATTCAAATGACAATTGCATCCTCTGATGTATTTACTAGTTTGTCACTCTATTGTTTATAAAATCAAACTTATGTAATTGTTTTATTAAGATGAAATATATATATGAGAGTTAGCTTCCCTGTTATTCATCTGAGCTTTTTCTTCTTCTTCTTCTTCTTCTCTATTTTGTGAGTTCATTCTTGGTATCAGAATATTGCTCGGTTAAAGGCTCCAAGATCCACAGACTCGTCTTCTTCAGCTTCTCCCATTTTTACCATCTCATCGCAAGACTCTCTAATCAGGATGAAGGATATGCATATGACCTCTCCATTAAAGTAACTGATGCAAAATATCAGTACCATGGCAAACAATTTGTAGTATTTCAAAAATTACATTGTATGGAAGGTTCAGGTACAAAAAATCTTTCTTGCAAATGGCTCTGGATTATTTCTTGATCCAAATTTCTCTCTCTCACCTCAAGAACAGTAAGATTCCAATAGCACAACTATTGAAAGCCCTGATTATGTCTTGAGGAAGTTAAACAATCAAAATCTTGTTGTTGCACTCTTCTCCATTATTTCCCCTCTTTTCTACCATACGTCATTCATCTTACTAATACATCTAGCATATGGACAATTCTAGAAAAATGATTCCAATATGCTAATCGGTCTAGAGTTATTCAATTAAAACATGATTACATAATCTTTGCATGGGATCCTAAACCATGATGCAATACCTTACCCCAATTAAAACTCTTGTTGACAACACCATTGTAGTTGGATCTAAAGTTGATAATGAGGATATCATCATGTACACTATGAATTGTCTCCCTTCAACCTATCAATCTCTAAAAGCTGCTATCAGAACTCAACTCACCCCTCTGTGTCTTGAAGTATTTTATTCTTTCTTAAACAATGAAGAGATAAACATTTGTCAATGAAGCTCTTCAATCCACACATACTATTGCCCTCCCCTTGTATAAAAATAAAGAACTTTCTTTAAAAACAAAATCCTCTCAAAAAATCAACAGCAAACTACCAAACAAAACTCCTACAACAGCAAATCTTCCACTAAACCCCCACTATCTGTAAAATTTGTCGAATGAAGGTCACTCGGCTTAAAAGTGTTGGCAAAGAACAAATTTACAGTACAAGCCAGTAGCACGAAAAGCTACAACTGGTCTCCATGTCACCACAAGTACCAAGAATCAGGACTGGTTTCTAGACACAGAAGCAACAACCCATATGTAACCATACATTTCTCTTGTTGGGCATGGGTTTCTTACCAACTCCAGACCGTAAGTTGTTTATCTCACATATACTACGTATTCAACAGTTCTCACATAATATGCTCTTTGCATCTAAATTTATATAAGATAACAATTGTTTGATTACATTTCATGCTAAAGGCTTCTTGATACAGGATCTCAAAAAATCAAGATTCCCCTTCTCAATGGAAATCTTCATAAAGGACTCTTTCCCCTGAAGGCCATCACAACCACCATTTCTCCATCGGATTGACACAACGAGCTTGGGAATCCGTACTCCAAAGTGACGCAGATTATCAACAAGCAACAACCACACCTTAAAATACCTAAACATTATCACATATGTACTACATATTTACAATACAATAGCCATAAACAAACATTTTCTATAAGCAAAACAAGATGTGCTTTGTTTGATTTACTTCATTCTGAAGTTTGGGGATGGCTGCACTTACTTTATTACTTTTATAGACTCTTATTCTAGATACTTCTAGATTTATTTGATGTATGCTAAATCTGAAGTTTCCATATGCTTCATTAATTTGCATTAAAATCTCATTATTTAGTACAAATGCTATATTAAATATTTAAGAGTAGATGGAGGCACCGAGTATCAATCCAATCAACTTCAACAGTACCAACAACACCATGGCATCGAACATCAAATCATTTGCCCCTATACTATGGAACAGAATGGAACGCTAGAACCCTTTTAAACACCACCTCCCTTACCACTAAAATTAGGCTTACTGTTGTCCAAACAACTATGTATCACATTAAGCACATGCCTTCCCAACCACTCATTGAATCTCCCACTGAATACCCTTGGTTGTGAATGTTTCCCTTGCTACCAACCCTCAATGCATCACAAGTTTACCTCTAAGGCTCCTTTTTGTGTCTTTTTTTGGCTACAACATCCATCACAAGGGTTTTCAATGCTTTGACATCAATAGAAGTGTCATGTTATTTCTAGTCATGTTAAATTTAATAAAACCTACGTTCCGTTGAGTGACTTTCAACCTCTTCCTACTATAACACCTACTGAAACCAATATATCTCCTTCTCTACTTATTCCCACATCTGCCATTCATTCCACATCATTTAACAATCACCCACAACCTTCTGCCCTTGCTAAACCCAACACCCACACAACTTCAAGTTCCACACGTAACCCTTACATCAAAATACTCACCCCGATATTGATACTTTCTCAGCTACTCCACCTCTTTCCCCTCCACCAAAAATTATCACAGAAACTCATCACATGGTAACCCGGGCACAAACGGGCACACTAAAACCATCAAAAATATCTTCTTTATTGCACCAAACATACTATGATACTCTATATAATTTAAATCAAGATTTGAAATCATTGGAGGCAAGCAATTTTTGAAGAATTTCTTGTCTTGCAACAGCAAGGTACTTGGACCTTGGTTCCACTAAGCCCTCATCAAAATGTATTAGGGTCTAAATGGATCTTTAGGATCAAATATCACCCTTATAGCAAGATAGCTCGATATAAAGCTGTTTTGGTGGCCCAGGGATTCAAGCAAAAGCAATGTATTAATTATATGGAAACATTTAGCTCTATTACTAAATTAACTATAATTAGAATATTAATTGCTTTAGCTACTGCATAAAATTAGCAAATACATCAATTGGATGTTTCTAATGCTTTCTTGCATGGTACATTAGATAATATTATGTACATGTCTCAACCTCTTGGATTCTAAGACACTCTTCATCAAAATTATGTTTGCAAATTGAATAAAGCCATATATGGCCTTAAACAAGCACCAAGGCAATGATACTCTACCTTATGTAACTTTCTGTATATACAAAAATTTTAGCTAAGTAAATAAGTTCATTCACTACTCTAATATCAGATTGAAAATATCAGAATTTATCAACTTATTTATGTAGATGACAACTGATACCCAGAAACTCAACCACCGCTATTCATTGTTTAATTCAAACAGTTGGGCGGCAAATAAAGCTAAAAAAATTGGGTTATCTTTCCAATTTTTTGTCTGTACATAGAAAAAACTTAAATAGGTTGTTTTCTACGTCAAACAAAATACCTCTTTGATCTTTTAAACAAGTATGACATGTTGCAAATAAAACTTGTTTAACCCTTATTTTACTACAGTCATCTAAGCAGATCATTTCTACCATTGCTCTATCTAATCCTCAAAGCTATAGAGAACTCATTAGTGCATTGCAATACTTAATTGTAACATGACCCGACATTTCATTCACTGTCAATCACTTAAGTCAGCACATGCATGCACCTACAACCCACCATTTTCAGTTACTTAAATAGCAGATTTGGTACCTCAAAGGTAACTTCAACCTATAGTTTACTCTTCACTATTTGGTCACTTATTCACTCTGTATAAGCAAAATTTGGCTGAGCAAGTGACAACAATGATCATAAATCGATTACTGGCTATTGTGTTTACCTAGGCACCATTATATTTCCTTAGAGGCAAATAAGCAACCATAGTGTCGAAATTGTCATTTAAGGCCGACTACTCAACTACAATAGTTGAAATACTCTGGATTCAACGACTGTTGGAAGAACTACTGGACAACCTCAGTAACCAACCAAGCTTTACAGTGAGATGGCATCAGCCATAGCATTAGCTCATAATTGTGTATTTCATGTCAAGAGTAAGAATATTGAGGTGGACTGTCATTTTATTTGTGAACACATTAAGCTTAAGAACATACTTCTTCACCACACAATGATACAACACCATCCCGCTGATATATTTACCAGAGCCCTAACTACTAAAAGACATCAAGAACTTACCCAAGCTAACCATAAAGAGCTATGATGATCACCTGGACCGAGGGTTTAAAAAGCCGTTGTTTTTTCCGTTGATTTTAGACCTTTTTTATGTAGTGTTTGCCTCTGGTTTTCTTCTCCATTCTCGATGGTGTCTTCTGCTCCTTGGGTCTTCACGGCTTTCTCCTGTGAAAACAATAAGATAGGGTTACTAAATAGGTTGATTTATCTGTTATATAATACTTATATTATGTATTCAAATGACAATTATGTCCACTGATGTATTTACTAGTTTGTCACTCTGTTGTTTGTAAAAGCAGACTTATGTAATTGTTTTATTAAGATGAAATATATATGAGAGTTTGCTTCCCTATTATTCCTCTGAGCTTCTTCTTCTTCTTCTGTGAGTTTTTTGTCGGATTTATTTTGTCATTTCTTGCACGCTCCTTCGTCACACATCTATTTGATAAATTTAAATTTATCTGATTTGATAAATCTTATTTAACATAAATCTTTTTTAACATTAATCTATATGATTTTGGAAAACTTATTTTTTATTTTGTGTAAAACTAAGTAGATAAAACATTAATAAATCGGGGTGTTCATTCTTATAGTGGCCATGCTTTTTAATTGAGCAATTAAATATGAACCGCTCGTCTTTTCTTTCTTAAAANTATATATATATATATATATATATATATATATATATATATATATATATATATATATATATATATATGCCATGAATAAACATTTGTTTTTTGTGTAAACAAGTAAGGTTATGCTGTAAAAGTCAAATATTAATGACTTGCAAGACGCCTACTTTTTTCTAAAAATGATAACGGGTGGAACCATTATGGTCTATTTCTTGCTGTGTTTGGTGTAAAACTTGGCAGTAGGATATTGGGGACTGAGCGAAGCTCCGAGCTACTTTAGGTAAGATGACAAGAAACAAGGGATGTTGACCCGAAGGAAAGGATATGTATATTGAATATGGCCCTACCTGCTTTCTCTTCCTTCCAAGTCTTAATTTTCTGACGCACCACCAAACCAATTCAAATGTATTTACTGATTTAAGAAGTGAAATGTACCTTCTCAGATACAAGCGATATATTTATAAATTTTAAAGCCTAGTTGTTAGATATGTAAATACACAGGAAGTAAATGGTATGTGTGTTAATGCAGATAAATATATTTAACATTAAAAAATATATGATTTATATCGAATGAAAACAATAAATATTACTATTTTTTTTCTTCTATGCTTCTCATTAAATACGTTGAAAGCGAAAATGTACATTACCTTCTCATGCAAAAGTTCCCTGCTTTTTGTATTGCTTCTATATTTTACTTCGTGCGTCATTAATCACGCAACACCCTTATAATAGTTTTATTATAGTCCCATAACCTTTAATGAAATTTTTGCCATTAAAGAAAAAAAAATTGAAAGAAAACAGAAGAAGAGCCATCAGTTAGTTACTAACATCTCATCTATCCGTGATCTATACGCTAAGGCAACCCTTCTTCCCCTCATAAAAACCTCATTTTTTGTCTCTTTTAGAAGAAGGTTGGGGCGTTAAATTATATAAAACTCAACTACTATTATGTGAAAAATTAAGTTAAGAATGTTCTAATTACATGTTTCCACCACGATCAATGAATTTAAAGCTTATTGAATTTATTTTGTGGCGAGTAGAATAAAATTTCTATTTTTTACTTGTATAATATTTTCAACTTAAAATTACAATTTTTATGGTATTGCAAATGATTTTCAATCGAAATTTGTTGATACAAAAACTTATCCTTCCTTGAAATTTTTCTTTTTAAAATTACAATTTTTTTTTTTAAATTGTCTTGTTTCTAGGGGTGTAAACGACGCTCAGCTCGTGTTCGGCTCGTTTATATTTCGAACTCAAAAATTTTGTTCGTATTCGGCTCTTTTATATTTCGAGCTCAAAAATNTATGTCTCCTTCTCTACTTATTCCCACATCTACCATTCATTCCACATCATTTAACAATCACCCACAACCTTCTGCCCTTGCTAAACGCAACACCCACACAACTCTCAGTTCCACACGTAACCCTTACATCTCTCCTCTCAATAATCACCCCGATATTGATACTTTCTCAGCTACTCCACCTCTTTTCCCTCCACCCAAAATTATCACAAAAACTCATCACATGGTAACCTGGGCACAAACAGACACACTAAAACCATAAAAAATATCTTCTTCATTGCATTAAACATACTGTGATACTATAGATACTTTTAATCAAGATATGAAATCATTGGAGGCAAGCAATGTTAGAAGAATTTCTTGTCTTGCAACGACAAGGTACTTGGACCTTGGCTCCACCAATCCCTCATCAAAATGTATTAGGGTATAAATGGATCTTTAGGATCAAATTTCACCCTAATGGCAAGATAACTCAATATAAAGCTGTTTTGGTGGCCCAAGGATTCAAGCAAAAGCAAGGTATTAAATATATGGAAACATTTATCTCTATTACTAAATTAACTATAATTAGAATGTTAATTGCTTTTGCTATTGCATAAAATTAGCAAATACATCAATTGGATGTTTTTAATGCTTTCTTGCATGGTACATTAGATAATATTATGTACATGTCTCAACCTCTTGGATTCTAAGACAGTCTTCATCCAAATTATGTTTGCAAATTGAATAAAGCCATATATGGCCTTAAACAAGCACCAAGGCAATGGTACTCTACCTTATGCAATTTTCTGTATATACAAAAATTTTAGTTAAGTAAACTTGTTCATTCATTACTCTAATATTAGCATGAAAATATTTTATCGCTTATTTATATAGATGACATACTTATACCCGGAAACTCCACCACCGCTATTCACTGTTTAATTCAGACACTTAGGCGGCAAATGAAGCTAACAATATTGGGTTATCTTTCCAATTTTTAGGTATGCACATAGAAAAAACTTAAATAGGTTGTTTTCTACATAAAAAAAATACCTCTTTGATCATTTAAACAAGTATGGCATGTTGCAAATAAAACTTGTTTAACCCTTATTCCACTTCAGTCATCTAAGCAGATCATTTCTACCATTGCTCTATCTAATCCTCAAAACTATAGAGAACTCATTGGTGCATTGCAATACTTAATTGTAACATGACCCGATATTTCATTCACTGCCAATCACTGAAGTCAGCACATGCATGCACCTACAACCCACCCTTTTCAATTACTTAAATAGCAGATGTGGTACGTCAAATGTAACTTCAACCTATGGTTTACCCTTCATTATTTGGTCACTTGTTCGCTCTGTATAAGCAATATTCGGCTGATTTAGAGACAACAAATATTATAAATCGATTACTCTCTATTGTGTTTATCTAGGCACCATTAAATTTCCTTGGAGGCAAATAAGCAACCATAGTGTCGAAATTGTCAGCTAAGGCCGACTACTCAACTACAACAGTTGAAATACTCTGGATTCAAAGACTATTGGAAGAACTTACTAGACAACCTCCGTAACCAACCAAGCTTTACAGTGACAGGGCATCAGCCATAACATTAGCTCATAATCATGTATTTCATGTCAAGAGTAAGCATATTGAGGTGGACTGTCATTTTATTTGTGAACACATCAAGCTTAAGAACATATTTCTTCACCACACAATAATACAAGACCAGCCCGCTGATATATTTACCAGAGCCCTAACTATTAAAAGGTAACAAGAACTTACCCAAGCTAACCATAAAGAGCTCTAATGATCACCTGGACCAAGGGTTTAAAAAGCCATCATTTTTTCCGTTGATTTTAGACCTTTTTTGTGTAGTGTTTGCCTCTGGTTTTCTTCTCCATTCTCGATGGTGTCTTCTGCTCCTTGGGTCTTCACGACTCTCTCTTGTAAAAACAATAAGATAGGGTTGCTAAATAGCTTGATTTATCTATTATATAACACTTATATTATGTATTCAAATGACAATTATGTCCATTGATGTATTTACTAGTTTGTCACTCTGCTAATTATAAAAGCAGACTTATGTAATTGTTTTATTAAGATGAAATATATATATGAGAGTTTGCTTCCCTATTCTTCCTGTGAGCTTCTTCTTCTTCTTCTTCTTTTTCTGCGAGCTTTTTGTCGGATTTCTTTTGTCATTGCTTGCACCCTCCTTCGTCACACACCTATTTGATAAATTTAAATTTATCTAATTTGATAAATCTTATTTAACATAAATCTTATTTAACATTAATCTATATGATTTTGGAAAACTTATTTTTTATTTGTATAAAACTAAGTAGATAAAACATTAATAAATCGGGACATTAATAAATCGGGGTGTTCATTCTTATAGTGGGCATGCTTTTTAATTGAGANTCAGCACCAAGTAATCAGTGAAGTAGCCGGTGCTGTCTGCCATGAAGAGATCTGATCAAGAGCTTGTGGGGAGGAAAAACTAGAGAGAAAGGGAGACGAAGAGATGGAATCCGAGGGAGTGAACAGGTTGTGGAGTATTAAATTTGGGATGTTGTGGAGTTAGCGAACGGCAAACGCCAGCGGTTAAGATTTAACAAGATGTTTATGCTTAATTTTGAGAGCTTAAATTTAATATGGTAAGTTCTGTGGTTGACTCCTCAAGTCTGCCTATAAATTAAGAACACGTATATCGCTAAGGATTTTCTGAGATACGATGGGGCAAGACCAGCACATATTTAGTCGGTTTTTGGTAGCATATAATTAACAGTAATTCGTAATTAATTTAACTTAAATCCAATCATATATAAAAAGATTAAGGGTTTGTTTGGGGGAAGTTGTAGCTTATGGAATAATCTGCTGATAAGCTGATTAAAAATAATCTGTTGATAATTTAGGTACGGTGGCTATTACAAATTTTTATTTTTTTTGGAAAAGTCAGACCATTGCTAATAAGCTCCCACCGAACCTAGATAGGTGCGGTGTGAAAACGCTGTTTTCTGCGTTTTGAAAACGCATAAGCTGCTAAAACGTAGTTTACCCAAACAGACTATATGAGTTTTCAAAACACCACCGCACCAAATAAGCTGCCCGAAACAGACCCTAAAATTGAATCCAACATTATGTTAAATTAAATTTTCACGCAATTCGTTTTTTTTTATTCTCGTGTTTCATCTCTTTTACAATGAAAATTGGGATTTGATAAATCCGATTGCGAGTTGGATTAATAAGAGTCTAAATTTACTGGTAGTTTTCTCACAAAGCTCCTTGACTTGACAGTTCTCTTTGCCTTTGGCTTTCTTCTCCATTATCGATGGTGTCTTCTGCTCCCTTGGTCTTTGCGGCTCTCTCTTGTGGAAACAATAAGCTAGGGTTACTAAATAGCTTGATATATCGGTTATATACTACTTGTATTATGTATTCAAATGACAATTGCATCCTCTAATGTATTTACTAGTTTTCCACTCTGTTGTTTATAAAATCAAACTTATGTAATTGTTTTATGAAGATGAAATATATATGAGAGTTAGCTTCCCTGTTATTCCTCTGAGCTTTTTCTACTTCTTCTTCTTCTCTGTTCTGTGAGTTCATTCTAGGTATCAGAGCATTGCTCGGTTAAAGGCTCCAAGATCCACATACTCCTCTCTTTTAGCTTCTCCAATTTTCACCATCTTATCGCAACTCTCTAATCAGGGTGAAGGATATGCATATGACCTTTCCATTAAAGTAACTGATGCAAAATATGAAAACCATGGCAAACAATCTGTAGTATTTCAAAAACTACATTGTATGGAAGGTTCAGGTACAAAAATCTTTCTTGCAAATGGGTCTGGATTTTTTCTTGATCCAAATTTCTCTCTCTAGCCTCAAGAACAATAAGATTCCAACGGCACAACTATTGAAAGCCCTAATTATGTCTTGAGGAAGTTAAATGATCAAAATCTTGTTGTTGCACTCTTCTCCATTAGTTCCCCTCTCTTCTTCCATACATCATTCATCTTACTAATACATCTAGCATATGGACAATTCTAGAAAAATGATTCCAATATGTTAATTGGTCTAGAGTTATTCAATTAAAACATGATTACATAATCTTTGCATGGGATCCCAAACCATGATGCAATACCTTACCTCAATTAAAACTCTTGTTGACAACATCATTGTAGTTAGCTCTAAAGTTGATAATGAGGACATCATCAAATACACTATGAATGGTCTCCCTTCAACCTATCAATCTCTAAAAGCTGCTATCAGAACTCAACTCACCCCTCTGTCTTGAAGTCTTTTATTCTTTTTTATACAGTGAAGAGATAAAAATTTGCGAATGAAGCCCTTCAATCCACACATTCTATTGTCCTCCTCTTGTATAAAAACAAAGTACTTTCATTAAAAACAAAATCCCCTCCAAAAATCAACAGCAAACTACCAAACAAAACTCTTACAACAGCAAATATTCCACCAAATCCCCACTAGCTATAAAATTTGTCGAATGAAGGTCACTCAGCTGAAAAGAGTTGGCACAAAACAAATCTACAGTACAAGCCAGTAGTACGAAAAGCTACAACTGGTCTCCATGTCACCACAAGTACCAAGAATCAGGACTGAGTTCTAGACACAGAAGCAACAACCCATATGACACCATATCTTGGTAATATCCAACATCGTACAATCTACAAAGAAGCGTAACATGTATGGGTTGGGAATGGCCAAGCCACATACATTTCTCTTGTTGGCATGGGTTGTTACCAACTTCAGACCGTAAGTTGTTTATCTCACATATACTATGTGTTCAACAGCTCTCACATAATATGCTTTTTGCATCTAAATTTGTATAAGATAACAATTTTTTTATTACATTTCATGCTAAAGGCTTCTTGATACAGGATCTCAAAAAACTAAGATTGCCCTTCTCAGTGGCAATCTTATAAAGGACTCTTTCCCCTGAAGGCCCTCACAACCACCATTTCTCCATCGGATTGACACAATGAGCTTGGGCATCCGTACTCAAAAGTGACGCAGATTATCAACAAGCAACAACCACACCTTAAAATACCTAAACATTATCATATATGTACTACCTATTTACAATACAATAGCCATAAACAAACATTTTCTATAAGCAAAACTACATGTGCTTTGTTTGATTTACTTCATTCTGATGTTTGGGGATGGCTGCACTTACTTTGTTACTTTTACAGACTCTTATTCTAGATACTTCTAGATTTATCTGATGTATGCTAAATCTGAAGTTTCCATATGCTTCATTAATTTGCATTAAAATCTCATTAATTAGTACAAATAAAATATTAAATATTTAAGAGCATATGGAGGCACCGAGTATCAATCTAATCAACTTCAACAATACCAAAAACACCATANCACTCAGCTGAAAAGAGTTGGCACAAAACAAATCTACAGTACAAGCCAGTAGTACGAAAAGCTACAACTGGTATACATGTCACCACAAGTATCGAGAATAGGGATTGGGTTCTAGACACAGAAGCAACAACCCATATGACACCATATCTTGGTAATATCCAACATCGTACAATCTACAAAGGAGTGTAACATGTATGGGTTGGGAATGGCCAAGCCACATACATTTCTCTTGTTGGGCATGGGTTGTTACCAACTTCAGACCGTAAGTTGTTTATCTCACATATACTACGTGTTCAACAGCTCTCACATAATATGTTTTTTGCATCCAAAATTTGTATAAGATAACAATTTTTTTATTACATTTCATGCTAAAGGCTTCTTGATACAGGATCTCAAAAAACCAAGATTGCCCTTCTCAGTGGAAATCTTATAAAGGACTCTTTCCCCTGAAGGCCCTCACAACCACCATTTCTCCATCGGATTGACACAATGAGCTTGGGCATCCGTACTCAAAAGTGACGCAGATTATCAGCAAGCAACAACCACACCTTAAAATACCTGAACATTCTCATATATGTACTACCTATTTATAATACAATAGCCATAAACAAACATTTTCTATAAGCAAAACTACATGTGCTTTGTTTGATTTACTTCATTCTGAAGTTTGGGGATGGCTGCACTTACTTTATTACTTTTACAGACTCTTATTATAGATACTTCTAGATTTATCTGATGTATGCTAAATCTAAAGTTTCCATATGTTTCATTAATTTGCATTAAAATCTCATTAATTAGTACAAAAAAAATTAAATATTTAAGAGCATATGGAGGAACCGAGTATCAATCTAATCAACCTCAACAATACCAAAAACACCATGGCATCCAACATCAAATCATTTGCCCCTATACTCTAGAACAGAATGGAGTGATAGAGCGTAAAAACTTCCACATTATTGAAACTACTCGAACCCTTTTAAACATAACCTCCCTTACCACTAAAATTAGGCTTACTGTTGTCCAAACAACTATATATCACATTAAGCACATGCCTTCCCAACCACTCATTGAATTTCCCCATTTTAGCTCTTACAAAATTCTACCACTGAATACCCTTGGTTGTGAATGTTTCCTTTTNACAACTATATATCACATTAAGCACATGCCTTCCCAACCACTCATTGAATTTCCCCATTTTAGCTCTTACAAATTTCTCCCACTGAATACCCTTGGTTGTGAATGTTTCCCTTCGTACCAACCCTCAATGCATCGCAAGTTTACCTCTAAGGCTCCTTTTTGTGTCTTTTTTGGCTACAACATCCATCACAAATGTTTTCAATGCCTTGACATCAATAGAAGTGCCACATTATTTCTAGTCATGTCACATTTAATGAAACCTACTTTCCTTGAGTGACNCCCTCAATGCATCGCAAGTTTACCTCTAAGGCTCCTTTTTGTGTCTTTTTTGGCTACAACATCCATCACAAAGGTTTTTAATGCCTTGAAATCAATAGAAGTGCCACATTATTTCTAGTCATGTTACATTTAATGAAACCTGCTTTCCTTGAGTGAATTTCAACCTCTTCCTACTCTAACACCTACTGAAACCAATATGTCTCCTTCTCTACTTATTCCCACATCTACCATTCATTCCACATCATTTAACAATCACCCACAACCTTCCGCCCTTGCTAAACCCAACACCCACACAACTCCCAGTTCCACACGTAACCCTTACATCTCTCCTCTCAATACTCACCCCGATATTGATACTTTCTCAGCTACTCCACCTCTTTCCCCTTCACCCAAAATTATCACAAAAACTCATCACATGGTAACCTGGGCACAAACGGACACGCTAAAACCATCAAAAATACCTTCTTCATTGCATCAAACATACTGTGATACTATAGATACTTTTAATCAAAATTTGAAATCATTGGAGGCAAGCAATGTTAGAAGAATTTCTGGTCTTGCAACAACAAGGTACTTGGACCTTGGCTCCACCAATCCCTCATCAAAATGTATTAGGGTATAAATGGATCTTTAGGATCAAATTTCACCCTAATGGCAAGATAGCTCGATATAAAGCTATTTTGGTGGCCCAAGGATTCAAGCAAAAGCAAGGTATTAATTATATGGAAACATTTATCTCTATTACTAAATTAACTATAATTAGAATGTTAATTGCTTTTGCTACTGCATAAAATTAGCAAATACATCAATTAGATGTTTCTAATGCTTTCTTGCATGGTACATTAGATAATATTATGTACATGTCTCAACCTCTTGGAGTCTAAGACAGTCTTCATCCAAACTATGTTTGCAAATTGAATAAAGCCATATATGGCCTTAAACAAGCACCAAGGCAATGATACTCTACCTTATGCAATTTTCTGTATATACAAAAATTTTAGTTAAGTAAACTTGTTCATTCATTAATCTAATATTAGCATGAAAATATCAAAATTTATCACTTATTTATATAGATGACATACTTATACCCGGAAACTCGACCACCACTATTCATTGTTGAATTCAAACACTTGGCGGCAAATGAAGCTAACAAAATTGGGTTATATTTCCAATTTTTTAGGTCTGCATATAGAAAAAACTTAAATAGGTTGTTTTCTACATCAAACAAAATACCTCTTTGATCTTTTAAACAAGTATGGCATGTTGCAAATCAAACTTGTTTAACCCTTATTCCACTTCAGTCATCTAAGCAGATCATTTCTACAATTGCTTTATCTAATCCTCAAAACTATAGATAACTGATTGGTGCATTGCAATACTTAATTGTAACATGACCCGATATTTCATTCACTGTCAATCACTGAAGTAAGCACATGCATGCACCTACAACCCACCCTTTTCAATTACTTAAATAACAGATGTGGTACGTCAAATGTAACTTCAACCTATGGTTTACCCTTCATTATTTGGTCACTTGTTCGCTCTGTATAAGCAATATTCGGCTGATTAAGTGACAACAAAGATTGTAAATCGATTACTGGCTATTGTGTTTATCTAGGCACCATTAAATTTCCTTGGAGACAAATAAGCAACCATAATGTCGAAATTGTCAGCTAAGGCCGACTACTCAACTACAACAGTTGAAATACTCTGGATTCAAAGACTATTGGAAGAACTTACTGGACAACCTCCGTAACCAACCAAGCTTTACAATGACAGGGCATCAGCCATAACATTAGCTCATAATCGTGTATTTCATGTCAAGAGTAAGCATATTGAGGTGGACTGTCATTTTATTTGTGAACACATCAAGCTTAAGAACATACTTCTTCACCACACAATGATACAACACCAACCTGCTGATATATTTACCAGAGCCCTAACTACTAAAAGGCAACAAGAACTTACCCAAGCTAACCATAAAGAGCTCTGATGATCACCTGGACCGAGGGTTTAAAAAGCCGTTGTTTTTTCATTGATTTTTTACCTTTTTTATGTTGTGTTTGCCTCTGGTTTTCTTCTCCATTCTCGATGGTGTCTTCTGCTCCTTGGGTCTTCACGGCTCTCACCTGTGAAAACAATAAGATAGGGTTACTAAATAGCTTGATTTATCTGTTATATAACACTTATATTATGTATTCAAATGACAATTATGTCCGTTGATGTATTTACTAGTTTGTCACTCTGTTGTTTATAAAAGCAGACTTATGTAATTGTTTTATTAAGATGAAATATATATGAGAGTTTGCTTCCCTATTATTCCTCTGAGCTTCTTCTTCTTCCTCTTCTTATTCTTTTTCTATGAGTCTTTCATCGGATTTATTTTGTCATTGCTTGTATGCTCCTTCGTCACACACCTATTTGATAAATTTAAATTTATCTGATTTGATAAATCTTACTTAACATAAATCTTATTTAACATTAATCTATATGATTTTTGAAAACTTATTTTTTATTTTGTATAAAACTAAGTAGATAAAACATTAATAAATCGGGGTGTTCTTTCTTATAGTGTGCATGCCTTTTAATTGAGCAATTAAATATGAACCGCTCATCTTTTCTTTCTTAAAAAATATTCAAAATAATGCATTTTTTTTCAATTTTTTTTGCAATTGTGATCTTAATATATATATATATATATATATATGCCATGAATAAACATTTGTTTTTTGTTTAAACAAATAAGGTTATGCTCTAAAAGTCAAATATTAATGACTTGCATGACGCCTACTTCTTTTCTAAAAATGATAACGGGTGGAACCATTATGGTCTATTTCTTGCTGCGTTTGGTGTAAAACTTGGCAGTAGGATATTCGGGACTGAGCGAAGCTCCGAGCTACTTTACGTAAGATGACAAGAAACAAGGGATGTTGACCCGAAGGAAAGGATATGTTTATTGAATATGGCCCTACCCGCTTTCTCTTCCTTCCAAGTCTTAATTTTCTGACGCAACACCAAACCTATTCAAATGTATTTCCTGATTTAAGAAGTGAAATGTACCTTCTCAGATACAAACGATATATTTATAAATTTTAAAGCCTAGTTGTTAGATATGTAAATACATGGGAAGTAAGTGGTATGTGTGTTAATGTATATAAATATATTTTGCACTAAAATAGATATGATTCTATCGAATGAAAAAATAAATATTACTATTTTTTTCTTCTATGCTTCTCATTAAATACGTTGAAAGTGAAAATGTACATTACCTTCTCATGCAAAAGTTCCCTGCTTTTTGTATTGCTAATAGTTTTATTATAGTCCCATAACCTTAAATGAAATTTTTGCTATTAAAAAAAAAAAATTGAAAAAAAACAGAAGAAGAGCCATCAGTTAGTTGCCAACATCTCATNCTAGTTGTTAGATATGTAAATACACAGGAAGTAAATGGTATGTGTGTTAATGCAGATAAATATATTTAACATAAAAAATATATGATTCTATCGAATGAAAGAAATAAATATTACTATTTTTTTCTTCCATGCTTCTCATTAAACACGTTGAAAGTGAAAATGTACATGACCTTCTCATGCAAAAGTTCCCTGCTTTTTGTATTGCTAATAGTTTTATTATAGTCACATAACCTTTGATGAAATTTTTGCTATTAAAAAGAAAAATTGAAAGAAAACAGAAGAAGAGCCATCAGTTAGTTACTAACACCTATCCGTGATCTATACGCTAAGGCAACCCCTTCTTCCCCTCATAAAAACCTCATTTTTTGTCTCTTTTAGAAGAAGGTTGGGGCGTTAAATTATATAAAACTCAACTATTATTATGTGAAAAACTAAGTTAAGAATGTTCTAATTACATGTTTCCACCACGATCAATGAATTTAAAGCTTATTGAATTTATTTTGTGGCGAGTAGAATAAAATTTCTATTATTTACTTGTATAATATTTTCAACTTAAAATTACAGTTTTTATGGTATTTGTTGATACAAAAACTTATCCTTCCTTGAAATTTTCCTTTTTAAAATTACATTTTTTTTTTAAGTTGTCTTGTTTCTAGAGCTGATTTTGTTTGTAATTGTTTTAGAATTTAGAAGATAGATATATAGAAAATATATATAATTCGCACAACTCAGTCGTGGGAAGACAAACAAGCACGGGATGATTTAAATATGGTAAAACGTGGATCATGTCTTCCGATTAAAATATACGTTGGAATATTGAAATTAGTTTTTAGGGGGGGGTTAAAAATTAATTTAAGAGAAATTTACATGCAAAGTACATAATTTTTATGTATTTAATGTTCTACCACCCAAAATTTGATATTTCTTTTTTTATTGATGGTTTTAAAAACCTGACTAGAATTGACCGTGCGATTTGACCAGTTTAATTGTGAACCATAAAGTTAGCTGGTTCGGTCCAAACTTACAACCGTTTTGGCAAATTGAATTTGAACCAATGAAAATCGAGGCTGAACCGGCGAACTGGACTAGTTTATAAAGTCGATCGGTTCAAATATTGTCCAATTCCAGCATTTTGATTTTCATTAGATGACCAAAAATAAAATATTTAAATGAAAAATAAAAAAATAATCATGTCTTAATATTTTTATTTAGAATAATATTCAAAATATTCAAAAGCGTTGTCCAAATAAAAATATTATTTGTTGATTAGATAAAAATGACAATAATATAGTATTATCCTATTATCTAAATTATAATAAAGTAATTTTAATATTTATTATATGATTCGGTTAAAATTTCAGTTTGCTTAACCCTAGTTGAAACTTTGAATGTTGAACCTTCATTTCTGCCGGTTCCACATCTGTTCCAGTTTTCATAACTTTAATACTTTGGCGATAGAAACCTATGCATGAAAATATATGTTTCATTTAAAAAAAATAATATCAGAGATTTTTTTTTATGTAATCTTAAATATTTGAGAGTATATATATAAATAAAATTTCTTATTTCTTAGATAGACAACAACTTAAGAATTGTCTGGTTTGTATAAAAAATCCCTTAATTTTAATGGGGGAAAATCTTTGCTAATTTTTTCATATGTTTTTTTAAGGGTGGGTGTACAAATATTTAAAATATATGAATATATTTGCTCAAAATATTTACCAATCACAGAAGTATTTGTTTCACACTACTACTTTGGGAACGATTTGCTCTAAACAAAGGAATTCAATCCTTATTTCTTTCCAGTTTTCGTGCAAGCATGTGTATGGTGCAAATATGCAATATATTTTTCTTCATGATTTTCATTAGATATTTATTCAATCCTTGTAAATACTAAAAACGAATTATATTGTGATTTTTATTTTTTCCTAACAAAAGCTCAAATTCTCATTAATCAACTAATAAAAAAATAATCCAATTTATCACCAACCAATAAGTTTATTAAAATGAAATGAAATTAAATTAAATTTCATTTATCATTTATTTTCTATTTTCACTTAATTCGGATTAGCCTAATTAACCCAAAAAAATTGATTTTAGCCTTATAAAGTTTGGTTCAAATCAACCCCAAGAAAATTACTTAACTATAAATATTCTTCTTTTATTTATTTGTTCAGCTTGATTTGCATGTGTAATTTTTTTTATGACTATTTAGTTATCAGATGTGTTTAAATTGATTTATCATGCTTGATGCGTGCTAGAAAATTCGCGGCGATAGAGTAATGAATTATTGTCTTAGCGTTGCACGAGAATTCAGCACACACTAAGATGAAAATGAATTAAGTTGTAACAACACCAGAAGTTTTTACGTGGAAAACCCGTAAAAAGAGAAAAATCACGAGGTCTGACCCAGTTGTAAAAATCCACTATAAATTAATGATTACAGATGTTCATTGTCCCACAGGCGGGAAAGGGTTATTAGCTTTTCACGTTACAACGTCCACTGATGACGCTAGTAAGCGGTGGTTGACAGAGGTGAACGGTGGCTAACAACAGTCAATGACGGTCGGAGGTAGTTGACAGAGGTCAACGGTGATCGGCGGCGTTCAACGGTGGCCGGCGGTGGTCTACAGAGGTCGGCCGTCGTTGTCGACGGTTAGTGGTGGTCGACGACGATCGACGATGGCGAGGATGATCTTGGCCTTGAGCTCCTTCTCAAAGTCTCAAGTCTCTCTTAAGCTTCCTCCCCTTCATGTGAGGGGTGAGACTCTATTTATAGTGTTTTGAGTGCAATTAATGCAGGAATATAAACCATTTTGATCGAATGGTCTGAAGAGCTTCCCTTGATCAGATGACGTTTGATGGACATTTGAGTGCCTTAACGATGTCGGAATTGAGCAATCTTGGGCTCGTTATATTTTTCTTTTCGAGACGCTCGATTTGACTATAAACTCGATGAATTTGACATTCGTTTGACCTTTAAAATGCCTCCGGAAATCCTGTAGTAGTGGTTTAATGACTTGATCTGAGTCTGATTTGACTCAGATTGGACTAACTTTTATATCATTAGGTCCGTCTCATCGAACCGATCAGTTTGACTATAATTTTGTTGAAATCGGAGCTCCGGATGACTCTTAATCAAAATTTGAATGTTTCTTATTCAAAAATTTGCATTGAGATTCGTGTTGGTTGATGGAAATTTGTTGGTGGCGTATCAATACTTATTTCAAGTACATCATAATATTTATTATATTGGGTTGTATTAATGTGGACCTTATTCAAATTATTAGGTCTAAATCTGCCTCCTTACCTTTAATTGACAACAACTAAATTGATGGATTACCATACGATTTTTTTTTATTTTACTATTAATTAATGAAAGAAATATGTAAATAAATAAGCTACAAATGAATTACTCTATAAATTTGTTATGTAAGAAAAAAAGGAATTTTACATTGATCATACCATACAATTTGAACACCTAAACTTTGATAGTAACACTTATAATACTTTAGTGTGATAGACTTATGCACCAAATTTTGTACTTAATTCTTTAAAAGTAGGTGATTATTGGATCGTTCCGGATGCCATGTATGTAAATATTGAAGTTTAGATGTTAAATATGTAAATATTTATTATTTTTGTGGTATGTATGTAAATGTCCCCTTAAAAAAAACAACATGTTGTAATTGAATTCAGTCTTTAAGTAGCAAATCACAGTTTGTTCTCTTCCTCTCGATTTCTCTCTTATTATCAACAAGCTAAATGCACCATTTTAACCGGTTGACTGCTAAGAAGGAAAATAAACATCAAATAACTTCGCCTTTACCAGTTTCAAGTCTCGTCATAAACGCACGTTAAAAACTCTTCTTTGCTGCGCTGGATGCAATTCAGTCATGGCAATTTGCGTCCAAAGAAGGAAACATTATTAGGTGCAGCCATGTCTGGACAACGGTCTGAATTGCGATCATATTATCGTGAATTGCACGACGACATTGTCTGGACATGCTATCATTCCTTCAAAAGAAGACGAGGGAGTCTGAGAAAACAAAATGGCAACATAAAAAGTAAAGAAATAAATAAGATCAAATTGTATATACATATGACTTAAAATAATGAAATAAAATAGAATTTGATGTAGCAGAACCAAAAAACAATAGAAGATTGGTCAACTGAAATCCATAGAAGCAGACACGCAATTATATGAATTCACTAAAATAAGGAGAAGATGTCCAGAAAGCCAATTCCAAAATAATAGTTTCAACAAAGATTATAAATAATATTGGTACTAACCAACCTAAGTCAATAATCAAGACAAGGCCAACAGAGAACCATATTCCATAGCTTATATATATTAAGATATAAGATGGTACAAAAAAAGGCCAAAATACTTATAAATTGCTTCAATATTTTTCCCTCCATTTTAAATTAATATGAACTCTGGGAAAAGATGTAATTTTAGGACTTGTGAATTGCTTGCTTTGTATGCAAATGTCCCTTTATTTTGATATATCAGTATTATCAAATTTGAATCAATCAAATCTCGGATGTGATTGGTGTCCGCACATCCTACATACAAACAACGTTGTTCGTATAATAATTGAGAGGGAGAGAGAGATGTAACTTTAATGTTCGAGTTAAATATGGAGAAAATATTACGTTCGATTGTCCGTGCATTCAGAGAACTAGCCGTCGGCCGATAACTCAACATGGCAGAGTGCCACCTCAGCATGTATGCCTTGCCGTTGACCGGCAGTTCATTTTTGGTATGTACGGATGAAATATTTTTCCTTAAATATGAATTAGTTTGGCCAGAAAAAGAAATAAAAATGTTGATCAATTCATGGTCTTGTTTTCCATCTTTCAAGCACGTGGACGGCTGTTAATTTGAATATTTCAAGCTTCTGGTCCTATAGAAATTTCTTGGGCCGCTATGGAGCAGGTTGTCATTGGGACGAACACCTTCTCGTGTTATAGTTTGCTTCAGTTGTTATCCACCGCTTGATCGACGGATCTTCAATTACATAGATACTTTAAATATATTTTAAATTTTTAAAAGCATTATTATTATTCAATTATGCCCAACAGAAGCATGGAATCTGGTAGTTGATGCTCATGTACCATAAATGAGACAGATGTTGGAGCGCAGCGGAACTCACGAGCAAAGTGGAGCGGAAGGATCTGTCCAATCAGAAGAGTTTCATTATATGGGTTGGCGGTGCAGGGCAACATCCCGCGGTCTAGTACGTGGGAAATTTAAGTAATTACATATTGTATTATAGGGTTACATATATGTCATATTTGTAACCCTAGGTGAATCTCTGAGATTCTGAATCTTGTATTTTGTACTCTTTTCTGAATATTGAAAAGGAGGTTGCTGCTCTGCTCTCGATGATGTAGACATCTTTGCCGAACCTCGTAAATCTCTGTGTTCTTCTAGATTTGTGTCGATTATTGTTTTTTTTCGCCCTAATTTCTCAACAAGTAGTATCAGAGCGAGGTTCGAGGGCAGAGAAGAAAAATTTGTGCGGCATAGGAATAAAGAAGACTTTGGCAGGAGATTGGCGGCTAGGGAAGGATTTCGGCAAGGTTTGCGGCTGTTCGGGCTTTAACGCAGAGGAAGTTCGAAGACGAATAGGACTTCAGACAGTTCTGCGGGAAGACGAGGGCTTTTCCACGAAGGCTTCAAGTACGACACCAGGTGTGTGCGGATAGTAGGAGTTCGACGAAACTTCCGAGGAGTCGGCGCAGGAAGGCGTCGACGGAATTGACAGAGACGCAGAAAGGCGTCGATGAGATTGACAGAGGAATCGTGGCAGGAATCGCAGCATTCACAATAGCAACGGAGGAATCGCGGCTTCGGCATCAGAGGTTCGGACAGGCTTCGATTCAAAGAGAGGTTTCAGCGCCAGACGAAGTTGCTACAGGCAGAAAAGAAAGGTTCGGCACAAGCCTGGAGCGGAGGCTAAATTTGGAAGCTCCGATTTCATTTTTTTGTTGGATGCAGAAGAAAATTGGAAAGAAATCAAGTTCCGATTTTATTTGGAAGAGTAATCAAATTTCGATTTTTTTCCTTTGCGGGAGGCGGAGAAGAAAATTGGAAGGAAATAAGTTCTGATTTTATTCCTTTGCTGAGGAGAAGAAATTTGAAAGAGATATTTTCCAGATTTTTCTAGAGGCAAAAGAATTTCCTTCGCAGAAGAATTGCCTTTGTTGGCTACTGGCAGAATATTCCACGGATTTGATTTCGGAGGCGGCCAAATAATCCAATAAAGGAAATTATCTTCTAGTCGCGGAAAAGAAAATTCACGCGGAAAAGGAAATTTAGCGCGGAGATATTTCGAAGATTTTACAGGACTCAGAAAAGACAAAGAAAGGGAATCTGCTGCTGCACTGAAAAAGGAAAGATTTCTTTCTCGATGAAAAAAAAAAGTGTTTTTCTGGAAAGCGGAGACGGATCCTTTTCTTTGAAGTTTAAGAAAAAATATTTTTGGGAAACTTAATTAAGGGAAATAATTAATTAAAGAAACTTAATGAAGGGAATATTTCAATCCTTTTTTGGAAAGCTTCTGGTTCTTTTTTGGGAAACTTAATTAAGTGAAATACTTAACTAAGGGAAACTTAATTTAGGAAACTTAATTAAATGAATATTTCAATCATTTTCGGAAAAATTTTGTTGCTTTCCTGAGAAATTTAATTAAGCGAAACTTAATTAAGGAATTTTTTAAAATTGTGGCCCAACCCACATCGGTACATAAGAAACTTCATGATATATTTCTCCTGGGGTACTGGATATTCACCAAGGTGGAGATTGTTGGGTATATACATTTCTCCTAAAGGGGTTGGATATTCGCCAAGGTGAATATTTGTTAGGTATAACTCATAATACCAGAATTTGGAGTTTCTTAGAATAAAGAGATGTCTTTTGGAATCGAAGAGTTGTGTCTCTTGGAACTTAGTTGGTTGGGGGGATCAGCGAGGGCGCAACGGAAGCGTGGTGGCTCAACTCTCATTGGTGCATAAGGAACTCAATGATGTATTTTCTCCTAAAGAGCTGGCTATTCTTGAAGGTGAAGATTTGTTAGGCATATATATTTCTCCTAAGGGGCTGAACATTCGTAAAGGTGGAGATTTGTAGAGCATGTATTTCTCCTAAGGGGCTGGATATTCGGCAAGGTGAAGATTTGTTAGGCATATGTATTTCTCCTAAGGGGCTTAATATTCACCAAGATTGAGATTTGTTAGGTATAGCTCATATACCATAAATGGGACAGATGTTGGAGTGGAGCGGAGCCCACGAGCGAAGTAGAGCGGAAGGATCTGTTCAATAGGGGGACTTTCATTATGTGGGTTGGCGGTGCAGGAGCAACACCCCGCAGTCTAGTACATGAGTAATTTAAGTAATTACATATTGTACTATAGGGTTATATATATGTTCTATTTGTAACCCTAGGTGAGTCTCTGAGTCTCTGAGATTTCGAATCTTGTATTCTGTATTTTTTTCTGAATATTGAAAAGGAGGTCGTCGCTCTACTCCCGAGGATATCGGCATCTTTGCCGAACGTCGTCAATCTCTGTGTTCTTCTGGATTTGTGTCGATCCTTGTTTTTCTTCGCCCTAATTTCTCCACAGAATCTTATAAATTCATCAAGCGAAATAATAAAATCATTATTTATAAGAATGATATTATATATATGCTCCCGAGATAAATTTATTTGTGCACACAGCCTAATGAACAAAAAATTGAAATTGAGGATACGTTTGGAACAATTCCATCGCCATTTCATTTTCAATCGCTAGCATTTACTTGTTTGATCCGTTTACAATCAGATCCTCATGTGTGATTGCTGTCAAATTTAATCAATTCAATCTTGATGGGGTGCATAACTATCTAATAAAACAATTCTTTTTCCACAGTTTTTGTTGATGTTGAAGTACCTACTGATATGATATTGTCCATGACTCTACTAGACGATGTAACTCAACTCGCATCACTCTCTTTGTCTTCAGTCACGACTTCGTCGGAATCATAGCAGCCTGTTATCAGACTGATCGATCTGACCATGATACCAATTGTTGTGCAAAATAATGCAGAAAAAAAATTCACACAACATGCAAATAATCAAACACAATGCTACTTACATGATTCGACATGAATCCCTTTACGTTCACGAGGAGAGATTATTTCACTATCAACACGAGAAGAGAAAAGAAAAAAAATCAACCGAATTAAGGATACAACTTAACACACACAAATAATTTATAACTAATCATATAAATAAGAAGGTTATAATATAAAAATTATGAATATTTCAAATATAGGAAAAATCATAAATATAGGAAAAATCATATATTTAGATATCTTTTGATTTGATTTCATAATATAGAAATATTATACAATTAGATCTCTTCGAAATTATGTTATAAAATAATAATTTTTCTAATATACACACTTTCTAATTTACAATCATTAAATTTTAATAATTTTCATAACACCTAAATTTACATTAAATCTAAAGTAAACCCTACTAAAAATATGCTACTTGATGCGTGCTAGAAAATTTGCCGCGGTACAATAATGATCATCGTCTTAGCGTTGCGCGAGGATTCAACACACACTCAGATGAAAATGAATCAAATTGTGATGACACAAGAAGTTTTTACGTGGAAAACTCATAAAGGGAAGAAATCATAGGGTCTGACCCAGTTATAAAAATCAACTATGTTGATGATTACAGATGTCTTTTGTCCCACAGACGTGAAATAGTTACTAGCTTTCCAAGTTACAACATTGACTGACGACAACAGTGGTCGACAGAGGTCGGTGGTGATCGACGGTAGGCTACGATAATCGATGATGGTCGACGGTGGTCGACAAAGGTCAGCGGTGGTTGATGACAGTCAATGACGGTCGGCGTTGGTCCACAGAGGTCAGCAGAGATTGAAGACAGTCAATGACGGTCGGCGGTGGTCGACGGAGGTCAGCGGTGATCGACAGCGGTCGACGGTAGTCGATGGTGGTCGACACAGGTAGACGGTAATCGTCGAGGATCAGTGGTGGTCGACGGCGATCGCGATGACATAAATGATGTTGGACTTAAGCTCATTCTCAAAGCTTCAATTTTTCTCTTAAGCCTCCTCCTCCATGTGAGGGGTGGGGTACTAATTATGGTGTTATGGGTGCAATTAATGCAGGAATATGAACTATTTTGATCAGACGGTCCAGAAAGCTTCCCATGATCGGATGGCGTTTGATGGACATTTGTGTGCCGTAACGATGTCGAAATTGAGCAATCTTGGGCTCGTTGGATTTGCTTGTCAAGATGCTCAATTTGATTATGAAATCGCAAGATTTGACATCTATTTTATCTTCAAAATGTGTCTTAAAATCCTCCATAAGTGGTTTAATGATTTGATCTGGGTTTGATCTGACTCGGATTGGACTAGCTTTTATTTCACTTGGTCTGTCTTATCGAGCCGGTCAGTTTGACTATAAGTTTACTAAAATCGAAGCTCTGGATAACTTTTAATCGAAGTTTGAATATTTCTTATTCAAAAAATTATATTGAGATTCATGTTAGCTGATTAAAATTTTTTGGTGGCGTATCACTACTAAAAATCTTGTTGGTGGCATATCACTACTAAAAAACCCCATGTATTAATAATAGAAACTCCCCCTCCGAAAATCTGTTCATCAATCACAAACGTGCAGCGGCAGTACTGTTCCTCTCCTGCCGACAAATTAAACCCAAATAGCGATCCAAATAGTGAAGGTCCTCCTGTGCCGTTTGCAGAAGAAATGTAAAAACAATTATTTCTAGGGCTCTCAAAAAGTTCTGTTGTTCGTGAACGGCTCATGTTCGGCTCGTTAAGAAGCTTGTGTTTGGCTCGTTTGCTAAGTTAACGTGCAGAACATGAACAACACAAACAAATATTTGTTCGTTCATGTCCGGCTCGTTTTGGCTCAAAATACTACAAATCAATTTTATATATATATATATAGTAATATTTTTTTAAAAAAATAATTGACTATAAGGGTGAAAAGATTTATAATCAATTAAAAGTGTTAATAAAGAAAATAGAATAACAATTATTAATTTAGATTCAAATAATTTTTAAATTTTGCCCCAATACTTGACATCTTATGTTTATGTGATTAGGGTTGTCAAAATGACTTGTTTCGTGAATGGCTCGTGTTCGACTCGCTAAGCAAATGAGCCGAACACGAACACACTTTTTGAACTCGAAATATAAACGAGCCGAACACGAGCTGAGCCTGGGCCCGCTCGTGTTCAGCTCGTTTACACCCCTAGTTGCTATTATGCAGGGAACTTCAATCAATCTTCAATGGTTATGAAGTACTTGCGGCGCAGGTGCTTTCAAACTCCGTGGAGNGGCTCGTGTTCGGCTCGCCAAACAAACAAGCCGAACAACACACTTTTTGAGCTTCAAATATAAACGAGCCAACACGAGGCGGCTAGTGTTCAACTCGTTTACACCCCTAATTATTTCTAATAATACACACACACACACTCATTGATATGTATTTAGTTAAAAAGTGCCCCCATGTATTTATTTCTAATTCTCGGCAATCCCGACGCAAAAGAAAATATTTTATTCTGACATATTTTATTAAAATTGATTTAAAGTTATATAGGTGGCATTTTAATTAAATTATAATTGATCAATAATACATAAAATTAAGAGAGTATTTCCAATTATTTTTGATGTACCACCACTAAATTTTTATCATCTAATACGAATCTCAAAACATGTCATGAATCTAGGGTCAATATTTTGAGCAAGACATTCAAAATTTAATAAAAAATCATCTAGAGCTCCAATTTTAGCAAACTTATAGTAAAGCTGGCCGACTAGATGAGACAGAACCAATGATATAAATACTAGTCTAATTCGAGTCAGATTAAGTTCAGATCAGGTCATTAAACCATTCTTGGATGATTCTCGGACACATTTTGAAGGTCAAAATGATGTTGAATCTAGGAATTTCATAGTCAAATCGATCGTTTCGACAAGACAAATCCAACGAGTTCAAAATTTCTCAATTCCGACATCGTTAAGCCACACAACTATCTATCAAACATCATCTAATTAAAGAAAGCTATTTGAACCGTCGGATTGAAATTGTTCATATTTCTGGATTAATTACACACAGAACACTATAAATAGAGTCTCACCCCTCTCATGAGAGGGAGGATTGAAGCTTGAGAGAGGGACTTGAAGCTTTGAGAATAAGTTGAAGTCCAACTCCTCCCTGTCATTATCGATTGTTGTCGGCTACCATCGATTGCAGTCGATCACTGACAACCATCATCGACCACCGCCAGTTGTCGTTGACACCCGACGATCATCGTCAATCAATGCCGACCGTGGTCGACACCCGTCGATTTTCGTCGATCCTCGCTAACTATCGTCAACACTCATTGATCGTCGTCGATCACCGTCGATTGTCATCAATCACCTCCAACTGTCGTCAACACCCTTTGATCATCGTCAACCGTCGCCAACTGACGTCTATAACCACCGATCGTTGTCGGTCACCGTCGACCACCACCGATCACCGTAGACCATTACTGAGCACTGTCGACCGCTGTTGATCGTTGTTGACCTTCGCGGATCATCGTCGACCACTACTGACTGTCGTCGACCACCGTCGATCGTTGTTGACCTCCGCGGATCATCATCAACCACCGTCGATCGTTGTTGACACCCGCAGATCGCAGTCGACCACAGTTAACCGCTGTCGAGCGCCTTAGTCCACCGCCGACCTCCGTCGACCACCGTCTGTCATCGTCGACCATCACAAACCGTCTTCGACCACCACCGATAACCATCGATCACTACCAATTGTCGTTAACCACCATCAACTGGATGTCGTCAGTCGACGTTGTAACTTGTTAAATGTAGTAATCATTTCCCGTCTATAGGATAAGGGGTCCATGTATCCATCAACATATAGTAGATATTTACAATTGGGTTAGATCACATGGTTATTCCCTTTGCGAGATTTTCAAATAAAAATTCTAGTTTTATGACCAGTTATTTTTCTTTCATCTAACTGTGTGTTAAATTCTCGTGCAACGCTAAGATGATAATCAATTACTCTATCGCCGTGAATTTTCTAGTACACATCAATTTTGAACGTAGATCCATGCTGATAAAATTTAATTTTACGAAAATATTTAAAAATTAATTATCTTTTAATAATTATATTACATATTAAATATAATATATTATTATTACGCTATGAGCATAATTATTCTTTTTTTTTCTATAAGTATATAACTAATTGATATATGACCTAAAAATTCATAAGATTTGGCACGGATCTCAATGCAGTTTAAATAAATAAAAAAAAACTGGATGCAAATTTCTTATCATCAAAATTATAATTTTATCAAAGTTATGTTTAAACAGACATCTCAACGATACGAGTACAATCACACTGATGTGGTTCAATTTGACTCTAAATAAATCCATATGAACCACTTGGAGTATGTTTTGAAGTCTTGAACCATTAATTAAAAGGCCAACTGAATTCAAAATTTAGTGTGCATACACTTAAATAGAGAACCGAGCATCCTAATGAGAGGAATCCAATAAATTTGAGATCAGGCATTTCTGCCATCTTTATGACACTAAATACTTGAGAAATGACATATGATTAAGAAAATCTTAATGTACCACCAAGTAGAGTTTTTGAATATGTTGGCAAGATTTATCATATTGTCCCTTTCAAAATCTATAAACAAATTCCATTATTTATATGAAGAGAGGGAAAAGAAGAGAAAAACCAGCTGATAGCTAAATCATAACTCTTGAAGAGAAGTGCAAGAAAAAAATATTAGCAATTATCGATCACCACTATTAGCTATTGTAGCCCAACTATTATAGCTGTGGTTGCTCTTACACCACACAATAACTGAACCACGGCATGTCCATCCTAAATTTTGAGATTTTTCTACATAAATAATAAAATTTAGCAAGTTTTTCTTAGCCACTTCAGGGAATTTAATCATTTGTCTCTCCTGAATATTATTTTACTCAAAACTTTACAAAATTATATATTTTGCAAATTTGCCCACCCAATAAAAATAAAGCTAGTTCCACCTTTGATTATCACCGATGTCACCAAACTACCCTTACACAACTTTGATTGTCTCATTATCTCAATTCATATCCATTTACATATGTAGACACAATTCTTATGTATTCAGATGTTTACCACATTGAACTTTGGTGTTATATACCATGCAAGAAGAGATAAGTAATAATAGTGTTTTTTTTTATGTTTATTAGAGATTGAGTGCTATATGAGTAAATATGAAATTTTAGGTGTGAGATCTGTAAATACAAAAGAATTGTGTACTGTGTATGTTAATGCTTCATTTATAATATATGATTTGCAATTCTGAACTCAAGCCTGCCGCAAAACTTCTAATGGGAATAAAAGATTTATAAAATTTTAGCGGGCTGTGTAAAGGCCCATATGCTAAGAAGCAAAGACTTTATAATGGCCCATGGGTTTTTTAAACAAACGAAATTAAGTTCAGCCTTTGCGCTGTAAATTAGCTAACAAACATGTTGTATCGTTATATTCAGTCAAATTTAACAAAATGGTCTTATGGTTACATTCATAAACACTTAGAGCTGTAATGCTATGCTATTTGGTGAATAAGAATGCTTTAGTGGTTTGGGATTATTATTTGTTTCTTAATAGATGAACTAAGCTTAGAGCATGAGATATTTCGGCGTGGAAGGAAATGTCCAATTACTAGACCGCCATCTTATCTGTAATCCAGTTTTTTTTTTTTAACTTAATTTATTTTATTTTTCTTTGGATTTGAAATAAAATAAATTAGCCATATTTGGTTAAGATATGATTCTTTTTAAAAATACTTAAAACATCTAAAAAATATTTTAAGCATTTTAAAAGATTGATTAACTTGATTTAGAATCAAAATATAAAAATATGTAAATAACACACTGAAAACGTATGTTAAAAAAAGTTTTGAACGAGCTTTAAGTTGCGTCACAATTTTCCTGCTGCTCATAACATAGAATTAAAACTTCTAGAAATTATTGTTTATCAAATTAAATGCATAACTCTGCTCAAATTTCACTTGAGTGGGTCTATTTTTGTTCATTCTAGATATGTTTGGCCTTAAAGAATACTATATTTGTAGCAGAATTTGAAGTTCAAACACCATTTAGAACTAATAACGTCATTAATTAAGCTCCAGTGGCAGACTAGTAATATTTACATTGCTATTATATATATTTATAGATATATAGATATATCTATATATATATATATATAATGTTGGTTAAGTTGTATAAGATTAGTTTTCCCTCTTCTGCTATTCTGCGTTTACCTATTTTCAAGAACATCAAATTATTCGTCTCGAATGCCATGCCAGTTCAAATTTCTCTTTTGCTTCATTGATTATCTAACAAGGCTTTTTATTTATTCTTCCCACAACTCATAA